>CM024580.1:5145106-5321213 GCA_014182395.1 Eucalyptus sp. ANBG9806169 | reverse complement strand
CTAGGTAAACGGGTTTTACAAATTATGAAACTTTAATATGAGGTAGATAGGACCTAGGGGGACATTTTTACGAATGACTCGAAGTCTGATTCAAGTTCGTATAGTTCTAAATAATTTTTCAAACCGGACCGAAAATAGTAAGATTTTCCAAAACGTAATTGAGTAGGAGAATAAATATTTCACCAACCAAATGAAACCGAAAAATTATGGAAATTTAATATGTGGTAGTTCGGATGTACTCTACAACTTTCATGAAGGACACATGTTAGAATTTTGGAGCGAAAAATTTGTGGAAAATGGAAAACAATGAGGGGTCGGTGCAGTAAGTCCAAAAACAGATTTCCCACTCCTTAGTTTTTCTAAAATATTTTTGTCTTATGAAGTCCAAAAATTATGAAATTAAAGTATGTCGTAGAACAACCAACAAGGGATGACTTTTGTGGAGAAAACTCCACGAAATTTGCATTAAATAAGTCGGCACGAAATTAGTAAAACCTCGGGGTCAGGCTAAACCGAACCTAGACTTGACAATAAATTCTCATTTTGGCTCAACTTGTGGCACTCTCAGTCCAAGCATGTACATGGATTCGATATATAATCTTCCTACAACACATATACAAATAAGATGGCTAAAGTCTTAACCCGTTTAACTATATAACTTTATCCAAGACTGGTGAGTAGGGGCTATGTATTCGGAAACACTAAATTCAATGATTTTTTTAGGAAACCCTCATCGTTGCATGACAAATGATCGATATAGTATAGAACAGGGGATATCTACTTGCCTTGGGTCCTCGTGAGTTGCGATGGTGGCTTGGTGGAATGAAGGCGAGCTCGTGGATTGTTGATACTTGAGCTGAGATGATGGTGTCGTGACACAAGCGAACGAGCTGAGGAGAGGGCACGCGAGAGTTGCGGCCTGGTGGTTGGCTACATGAGGCCGTGGGCTGAGAGGGTCGGCGATGGATGGAGTTGAGAGATGTAGAGACGGGCGAAGATGAGGGATGTCTTTGCTGGCTTCTGTCTCACGGCTGCTTTTAGTTCGCGGTTGCTTCTGGTTCACGGCTGCAATGGAAATGGAGAGAAGGGGTTATCTTAATCATGTACACGACCGTTGTTTAGATGCATGGATCATGTAAATCCGTAAGATCATACAGTGGTTGATCAAGCAGTGATGACTTGATTACTTTACAAGCCAATAATCATTAGTCTCAATTCCTAATCTATCATTTGTATCATAAAACTTTGGTTAGTCTATAAAAAATAGGTGCGCAACGCGGATCTTACGCCTTACTCGCATTGTGGTGGGGTGAGGATAGACGAGCTCACCCTGTCCGCGATGGTACATGGGTAAAATCTACAGCCTCAAGCTTAACATCCTCTTGCAGTAATCTATAATCTGGGGAATTACAACGACTAAACTTGTCGGGGGAAGGTTAGAATGTTAGAATTAGTGCAGGTGCTTTAGATTTTCGGATGAAAGATTTCATGAAGTAGCTGACATGTGCAAATGCACATCTGGATTGTCACATTATCCTCTGTCAAGCTTTTCGATAGTGGGACGAAAAATGACTTTATGTGCATTGGTGCGTGTCAATATCACAATGTCCATATATATCTTAAATGCTTTGGCCAACAATGTATAGGTCGATCTTTATATAAAGTTGGATAAAATATTTGTTTGATCGATCAGTGAGATGGATTAATGTTAATGCAACAATTGGGGAGATCTCACACTTATAAGGTTAATTTGGTGGTTGAACGGGACGTTTTTTGACATTTATGTAGACAAGAAATTGAAAAGATCATGAAAAATTCACATGGACAATGTGTTTTTTTTTTTAAATATATATATATACTTGGCAGAATTTGAGCTTCCTCATGTGTAATCATTAGAAGTGAGGAAATGTCAAGTTGAAATACATTACTGATGAATGTTCTTATATAAGCAAAAGGGATAAGTGCATTGGAAGTCTTAAAATTTGTCATGAAAATGCAATTAAGTCCTAAAACTTTCAAAAAGTACAATTAAGTCCTAAAACTTGTCACAAAGTGCAATTAAGTCTTAAAATTTTCAAAAAGTGCAATCAAATCCTAAAACTTGTCAAAATGGTTCAATCTAAGTCATTCCATCGATTGCACTTTTTGAAAGTTTTAGGACTCGATTGCACTTTCAAGACAAGTTTTAGGACTTTATTAAACATTTTGAAAGTTTTAAGATTTGATTGAACTTTCGTGACAAGTTTTAAGACTTAATTGCATTTTTTGAAAATTATGATTTAACTGCATTTTTTGAAAATTTATGATTTAATTGCATTTTTGTGATAAGTTTTAGATTTCTCATACATTTTTCCCTAAGCAAAAATTAGGCCATAATGATAGATAGGAAAATTCATTATATGTGATGAAAGTCACAAAATGTATTTTCTCAATTATATTAAAATTCATCTTGAGAATGTTGAATAACGATAGATGATTCTGAAATCACAGACACCAAACTCATTAGACTAAATAAATAACTCAGATTAGTGCCAAACAAAGGGACAATGCATACATTTTCGATAAAGTAGGACGAGCCTCTTGAATTCTAACTTTTATATTTAACTCTTTTTATAGCACTCGAAAATTTTAAGTTTACATTGAAACATTTAAAACATATAAATTTCGAAATGTTCAATAAATTAGGAATTCAATGTATGATTTTCGATGTGTCCGTGGACAATTGGTTGCGCCATCAAGTCACATTAAATTCGAATTTCCCAATTATAGTCCTAAGAAGTGACAAGTGGTCCATTGCAACCCTCTCTCTTTTTGGCACGCGTTACAATAATGACGAGGAGACATTGCGCTCATGATTTGTCTCGTCTCGTGACTGAAGCTGCAGTCTTGGGCCCTCCAAGGCAATGGAGGTTGCCTCGTCTCAGGTTCACACAACATAATTGTCCTTTCGGTTCTTTTTTCGTGGCTTTTTTTGTATGTATTTGCCAGGATTAAGTGTACCCTGCAGACCTGTAGAGCGCGTTGTAGCCAAACAACATAGTTCAGTCATTGTCATGGCACATCAGATTATAGAAACAAATCTATGTACATATAAGAGGATAATCTCCGTGTGTGTGAAATGAACACGTAGCGTTGGGGTATTGCAAAGTTGGACTTGACAAACTCATAATTGAAATACTTTGTGGCATTGTATGGAGTTCCAATGGTAACCCTTAAGAGAGGTAGTTATGCTAATTGCACACTCTCATCCTTGTTAATGATAAAAAATAATAATAGGTGTTCTTTTTATATAAAGACACACGAGAACTCTAATCTCGTGGACAAAGAGGATATGATGATAACTGAGAGAGGAAGCAAGTAGAGTATGTTGGAGAAAATGAGTAATGTCATGGCTCATTTAAAAGAAGAGTTAATATCCTGATATATCGAAAAGTGTCAGACAAAATACTTACCGAAATATGGATCGATGAGTGAAGAGTCATGTATTGGTTGTTGGATGAGAAACATAAATGACGAGAAAATTAAAAACACTAATATTGGTAACAATTGTTGTCAGCAATATAAAGGTACTGGAATGTAGTGGTAATATGGAAGTAAATATGAATAATTGGGCATTCTTTAATTGATTAACGGTTATTTATAAAAAGTACAATGCAGAAATATATAAAAAGTCATCGTTCATTATTAGTCATGATAGATTCCTCTCTCTTTTGGCACGTGTTGGGAAGAGACATGCATTTATTATCTCTTTCGGCTCGCGATTCAAGGCCGTGTTTATTGGGTCCGCAAAGGCGAGGTCTCGGGTTCACACTACAAATTTGTCCGAACGGTTGCATTTAATTTCTCTGTACTGCAAGGATTGACTTTACTCCAAAAAGTCGTCCAAAACGGTTGATGCGTGGAACACGTTTGAAGACAAACACCGTACTTCAGTCATTGCCATGGTACATCCCGATATGGAAACAGATCCAGGTGAGAGGTGGGAAATTGAAGATGTGAATGCGACCATCTTTACAATCCCAGTTTCAATCCATCTAGATCGAGCATGGCCACTTCAGTGACCTTGACCGGGGACCTCGTAGAGGGCGAGGGGGCGATGAGTCCATTTATCTTTGCAAGAAAACGGCCATTTATCTTTGCAAGAGGGCTGACACGTATTTCTGGCATAAGCTTGTGTGTGATGCGCGTGGACGCAGGGCCATAAGAGCCTCTCGGGGCCTTACTGCCATTTTATCGAATAAATAAAGAGATTGACTCTGTTATATGTACTGTCTTGTAGCAAAATTCTTTTTCCTTAGTCCTGTTTCCTTGGGGCAACCTCTCTCTCTCTCTAAGCGAAGGAATTAATCTATGCTATTTAAAATTTCTACAAAGTGGGACGTTAGATTCCCATATTTAAAGAAACTATAGTTGTTCAACTTGCATTTAGATGGACAAATTAATCAAAATTCTACAAATTAGGATATGTTGATGATAGAAATCACAAAACGAACTTCTAAATACAAGTAATCACGCGCAATACTACAAACTTTAGAATTTCTCCAAATCTTATTTAAAATCCGTAAAGATATTTTGAATGTTAAGTTCACTTGATGTTACATATCAAGTACAATGAGTTTTGTGTTTGACATAAATATATTGTGAGAGACCAAGTATATTATGAAACAAAATGAATATCATAAGTTGAATAAAAATCAACATATATCTCTTTCGGTAAGAAGCTAGACAGGTTGGGCCATTTGGAAAGTAGGCAAAGTTAGGCCTAAGCCAATGATCAGGGGAGAGAGTCCACACAGCTCATCATGGTACTACTCCTCATCAACATAATCGATACCACATAACGGTTGTGATAACAAGTTCAAATTACATCTTGAGCAAACCTTTGGTCAATCTGCGTTTTGCACATTCTTTACCTTATCTAAAAAGACTAGTAAGCTTTGCAGACATAGATAAGCCTTTAATGATAGACTCACGAACTTTTAACATGAGGATACCAAATGAACGAAATAGTTATGACTCAAATTGAATGTTCCATGAACAAGGAATCATCAAATGAATTTCCACTCTAAGTAATATCTTCCATTAAAATAAGATTGCTCTTATTAGGTTGTCCAATAAATATTTGTGTAATGACTTAGGTTGATATTTTAGTCATCATGCTACTTTTCCAAGTCAAAAATAAAGCTTGGAAACCCTTGAAAGTTGCTAAGTGTATGACTGAGCTAGTGGACATGGAATTGACAAATAAGCAAAGTAAAGATGATAATGAAATTAGGGGGATGCACTGAAGGCCGTAGGAACGGCAACCCAAGACCGACATAGCTAGAAGCTCAAAGATTTGTGCTCCTGATTTGTGATCCATGATTAGTTAAAGCTAAGCAACAGCAATCCGTGTCTTTTGCGCTGAAGATCTTCTCCTCTATAACCCTCGATACCCTGGCTCGATGAGACGAGCTCTCTCCGGTGTTCCTTATGAGAGAGTGGGTGTATGCTTTTTGATTGCAACAATTAAGGGCTAGAGGAGGGACCTTAGCCTATTTATAGAATTTGGACGGGCCCTCTCATCACGGGCCGGGCCCAATCGGCCCACACAAGCTAGGCCCATATTTGACTGTTGGGAAACCTTATATCTCACTTTATTAGATCAACTCCGTAAAATTGATAATTATAATCTTAATTAATGTGGCCCAAACTAGGAAAATTCTTACATTCTCCCACTTGGGCTATATTAATTGAGATCATACTGTATGTGCACACCTTTATGTTGATCTAGAGATAATCCTCTGCAGTCAATCCGATCCCATAAAGTCTCCAACACCGGATCATGGCGGTAACTGTATATGCATATACAGAGCCTTCCATGGTCACAAATGCTATTAACTTTACTGATATGGATATAATATGGTTGTGTGGCAAATTGATAACACCTCATAAAGAGTTTTACCTTATGTGTTATCCCATTTGTCGGTCACTATTCTCTTACCTTAAGTGTCACAGAAAATTGGATGTGGCACTAGAGAATATCTTTATGGTTCTAATGAACCCACATATGTCTTATCTTTATGGTTAACCTTTTCTTTATGTGTAATTTAGACATATGTACAAGGCTAACAACATGATGCCCCTAGCCTTTACTCAAGATTTACACAGTACCTTGAGATTTTCCTTAGATATATGTACACAACTCAATAACCATTTATACAAAAGGAGTTGACATATATCGAAATGTTACAAAAAGTAACAAAATGCAGACTTAAACTTTATTAGAGCAAACTTGAAATAGCTCCCACTAAACGATATTATCCACTGATTCTCCCAAGCCCATGTTCATGACATGTCGATCAAATACACAAGGGCGTAGGCCTTTAGTCAGTGGGTCTGCCAACATATCGTCTGTGGGAATATGCTCTACCACAATGTCACCATTCCGTACCATTTCCTTTATGGTTAAAAACTTGACCTCCATATGCTTAGACCATTTTAGACTTCTGTTGTTATTAACAAATAACACGGCAGAATTGTTATCACAATATAACTGCATGGGTTTATCCACAAAATCAAATACCGTCAATTCTTTGATGAGGTTCCGAAGCCAAATTGCTTGAGTAGCAACTGAAAAACATGCTATAAACTCTGCTTGCATGGTAGAGGAAGATATAAATTTTTGTTTCTCACTTTTCCACGATACTGCGCCTCCTGCTAATATGAATATATATCATGTTGTCGACTTCCTATCATCCTCACAACCAGCAAAGTCTGCATCTGAATATGCCAACAATTGCAAATCATGGACATATTTATAAATCAGCATATAATCTCTTGTCCTTTTTAAGTATCTCAAGACCTTTTTGGCAGCAACCCAATGATCGTGTCCCGGATTCGATTGATATCTCGCCCAAAAGCCCTGTTACAAAAGCAATGTCAGTCTGGTGCAAACTTGAGCATACATGATACTTCCAAGTGCATTAGCATAAGGCACATCCTTCATTTGGTTTTTCTCAAAATCTGAACGAGGACACCGTGAGAGACTCAAATTGTCACCCTTAACTACAAGAACGTTTCCTAACTTGCAATCATGCATGTTGAATCTCTCCAAAATACGATCAACATATGCCTTTTGAGATAAACCTAACACACGACGAGAATGATCCCTATGAATTTCAATGCCAAGAACGAAAGATGCCTCACCTAAGTCTTTCATGTCAAAATTCTTTGACAACATTTGCTTTGTTTCACGCAGCAATCCAATATCACTACTTGCAAGCAAAATGTCATCCACATAAAGTATAAGAAAAATAAATTTCCTCCCACTGACCTTGCAGTATATGCATTGATCCACTTTGTTCTCAATAAAACCAAAAGATGTAACAACATTGTGAAACTTCAAGTACCATTGTCTAGAAGCTTGTTTGAGACCATAAATAGCCTTCTTCAGTTTACATACAAACTTATCTGAATCATTTGCTGTAAAACCTTCGGGTTGCACCATATAAACCTCCTTATCAAGATCTCCATTTAGAAAAGCAGTTTTGACATCCATCTGGTGTAATTCCATGTCAAAATGAGCTACTAATGCCATGATTACTCTGAAGGAGTCTTTAGAAGAAACTGGAGAAAATGTTGCTTCATAGTCTATCCATTCTCTCTGAGTGAAGCCCTTGGCCACAAGTCTGGCTTTAAATTTCTCAATCTTTCCTTTCGAATCTCTTTTGGTCTTATAAACCCACTTGCAACCTATGGGTTTACAACCTTCCGGTAATTCAATAAGCTCCCAAACACCATTATATTTCATAGATTGCATCTCATCTCTCATTGCATCCAACCATAAATTTGATTGAGGACAGGAAACATCGTCCAAATAAGTTGCTGGATCTATAATGCAACCTATATCATAATCATGTTCTCCTAAAAAGACTATATAGTCCGGTGGTATAGCTGAACGCCTTTCCCTAGCATACCTCCTAAGTGGAGCCACTGTAAGCTCATTTTGAGCCTAAGGAACTTGAAGGACTTCATCTGTGGCCGCTTCATCAATAGGATCTTCAGTGTTAACAGGTTCAATTTGCGGCACAATAAGCTTCATAATCGTCTGCATAGGTAAGGAGATAGACATAACAGGTCCAGTCAAGTTGTCATGTTCACTGATTTGTGAGCAATCGTGCTCTTCGGCTACATCAAATTCTAGAAACTTGGCCGTTTGTGATTCCACAATCCTTGTTCCTCCACTTGGATTATAAAAACGATATCCCTTTGAATGTTCTGAGTAAGATACAAAGCAACATCGAGTGGTTTTAGCCTCCAACTTACCCATCCCCAGACCTTGAAATGATTCAAACTTGGTTTGCGTCCAGTCCATAACTCAAAAGGAGTCGATGCAACAGCTTTGGTAGGAACACGGTTCAATATATAAAAGGCTGTTTTTAAAGCCTCACCCCATAAAAAATCAGGCAAATTAGTCATACTCATCATACACCTTACCATATCCATGAGAGTACGATTGCGCCTTTCAGCCACACCATTTTGTTCAGGACTTCCAAGCATAGTGAACTAAGCTACTATCCTAGAATCCTCTAGGTATTTAGCAAATGGTCCTTTAATTTGCCCAACATTGCCATGTCTACCATAATATTCTCAACCTCGATCAGATCTAACCACCTTTATTACCTTTCCTAACTGTTTCTCAACTTCAGTCCGAAAAGTCTTGAATTTGTCAAGGGATTCAGACTTTTCCTTAATCAGGAAAAGGTAACCATATCAAGAATAATCATCAATAAAAGTGATGAAATAAACTTTTCTACACAAGGTTGCAGCATAGGGTCCACTGATATCGGTGTGAATGACTTCCAGTAATCCAGAACTTCGAACTGCGGTTTTCTTCTTTATCTTAGTCATCTTTCCTCTACAACAGTCTATACAAGTTTCTAGGTCACTTTTAAGAGTAGGCAGGATGTTTGTCTTTATCAGCCTTTCTACTCTTTCTTTAGATATATGACCTAGTCGTTTATGCCATAATGTATAAGACCGTTCCTTAGGTAGAGGTCTTTTGGGAACAATATTTTCAACTGTATTAGCGACGTATATATCATTGGGAGATAAACACAAACTGTACAATCCATTGAACATGTTGCAGCACCCAACCTTATTTGAGCTAAAGAACATAGATACAGTATTGTTCTTTATTTCAAAAGAGTAACCACACATATCCAAACATGATACGGAAACTAAGCTCCGTCTAAAGGAAGGTACATAAAAAGTGTTTCTTAATATCATATTAAAACCAGTTTCTAACACCAAAAAGACATCTCCCACAAACTCAACGTCGATCTTTTCATTGTTTCCCACAGTGAGCTCTGATTCATCTTGATTTGGCATCCTTCTGTTTGTGAATCCCTGTATGGTAAACGCAACATGATTAGTTGCACCACTATCTAGCCACCAAGAACTGGATGGGGCTTCAGATAGGTTGGATTCACAAACAAGTGCCAAAGAACCATTACCTTTATGCTCATTTCTAGACAACCAAGCTTTATATTTATCGCAGTGTTTCTTTATGTGTCCCCTCTTCCTACAAAAGTAGAAAAGAACACCTTCCCTTTTAAAAGGTGCCTTTCTAGGAGCCATAGAAGTGGAGGGGCCAGCAGCTTTAGGATTTCCTCTCTTAGGAGCTATATTGTTAAAAACACCTATAGCTTTAGGATTTCCTCTAGGATGTGCAATCCACTTACCCTTTCTTCCTGCGGAACTAGAGGCATACAAGGCAAGATGCCCTCTTTCTTTCTTCGCTTTCCCTTCCTCTCGCCACCACTCGACTATGAGGTCATTGATTGACCAAGCCTCATTTTGCGAACTATAGTTTGTCTTGATAATTCCAAAGTCAGGAGGAAGAGTATTCAATGCCTGATGCACTATGCAAGTTTCAGGGATATTAACCTGAAGAATTCGAAGTTTTGACTGAAGATCTACCATTCTCAGCACATAAACAGCAATTGCATAAGTGTACCAATCTCAACATTGGAAGAGACACGATACCTAGCCTCCAAGGCTTCCATCATATCCTTAATAGTACAGTTAGATGGCAAGCCACTCAACAAATGCTCCTGAATTGACCTTTTCATAATGAGCAAGCAAATTCTGTTACTCTTTTCCCATGCAGCAAAACATACTTTCTGGACTTCTGTACTACCATCAGTAAGGTCTGCCGGCCTATTCTTAGTGAGAGCAACATGAACATCTGCCAACTCCATACCAAACTGAAAATCCTCTCTCCATCTCTTGAAGTTTGATCCAGTAAGAACCTCAATAGCAATGGAATTGCCATTTATAGATAAGGTGACTGTTTATACAAGCAATACATATAATCAGCATCATGTGAGTGCTTAACACACATCTCAAGAGCTACATACATCATCATATAAACACCTTTGGGCAGAATACATGACATGCAATTGTATACTCTTCACATGACAGAGGTCCATGAAAATATATTCTAACCTTTCGCGAAGTCACCACCTTTGGGTGTATGAACCACTAAGGTTAGTCACTTTTTTAACCATATGCTGTACATGCATCCCTCCATGAACTAATACACAATTATCTCCTTTGGGAGTATGACCACGCATTAGAACAGGAGACATCCCATCATAATACAAGACCGACGTTTCTCAAATTCAATCAAGTGTGCCACTTTGGCAGTCACAACCCAATTGAATTATTGAAACTTTCTCATATCAGGGATATAACTTTATGACTCACATTCACCTTTCAAAAGTAATTTTAGACTTGATGACGAGGGCTGTTTGTCACTAAAATCACAAGTCATGCTAATTGTATTGCTCTGTTCATTAATACATGCTAATAATAAATCAACACCACACATATTCCTCAAGTGATGATATAATCATAAGCATGCAATTGTATTTCCAAAACCATAGAGAAATACATGAAAAATACGCAAAAAATACCCTTAAAATCACATACCTTAGAGTTTCACATGCATTTTCATATCCTTAAAAACATCAAAACATGTAAATAATCATACCACAAGATAGGAAATTCACATACGAGCACGCCCATATAAACCACGCGCCAAATGGACATCACACGCGCTACGCCTAGAAAACCGACCCGAAGCCGGTCCGACCAGTCAACGGGTCGAACCGGTCAACGGTCCGACTAGTCAACGGGTCGAGTTGACCCGGTCAAATCGGGTCGAGTTGACCCGGTCAAAACGGGTTGGGTCAACCCGGTCAAACCGGGTCGGGCCAGACCGGTCAAACCGGGTCGGGTCAACCCGGTCATATCGGTTCGAGTCCGAGGTGACGTCATCCGTGACGTCACACGCCACGTGGCGGTCGCACGTAAAGCGGTTTACGTGACGTCACCATGATGTCATCCGGACACCTGTCCATGGTGGTGGCGAAGGCGGTGGGATGATGTCATGGATGACGTCATGCCAACTAAGGCGGCCGACGCGTTGGCTCGCACGTGCGTGCATGCGCGCGCGCGAGGTCGCGCGGCGGCGCGTGTCGCTGACTCCCAGCACCGCCTGGGCGCGTGTCGACGCGTGAGAACGTTTCCGGCATCCGATATACCCACCATTTTTCTCGTATTGATGAGTAGAAGCTGTTTATGCAATAAAATTTCACTTTCATCGGATCAAAAAACACGAAAAACAAGCAAAACCCTTCCGAGCTCGGGTCAAGTCCGAAATAGCCATAGGCGGCTGATTTGGGCTCGGCGAGAGGCATAACAGATACTGAAGCACTCGGCTCAACAAGATTAACCCGAATATACAATTGAAATCAAGTTTCATGCGGACAAATTCTTCAAAACCGGCAAATTAACCATGTTCTAGTCTATGCAGGCTCTGATACCAAATGAAGGCCGTAGGAACGGCAACCCAAGACCGACATAGCTAGAATTCAGGCATTAAGATACGTTTAAGTCATGGATGAGTATCATAACAGATTCCCAACATATCATAAGAGAATGAAGGGGATAATCCATGAATATTGATATGTTTGTGCACCTGATTTGTGATCCATGATTAGTTGAAGCTAAGCGACAGCAATCCGTGTCTTTTGAGCTGAAGATCTCTCCTCTATAACCCTCGATACCCTGGCTCGATGAGACGACCTCTCTCCGGTGTTCCTTATCAGAGAGTGGGTGTATGCTTTTTGATTGCAACAATTAAGGGCTAGAGGAGGGACCTTAGCCTATTTATAGAATTTGGACGGGCCCTCTCATCACGGGCCGGGCCCAATTCGGCCCACACAAGCCAGGCCCATATTTGACTGTTAGGAAACCTTATATCTCACTTTATTAGATCAACTTCGTAAAACGGATAATTATAATCTTAATTAATGTGGCCCAAACTAGGAAAATTCTTACATGCACAGCTAATAAATAAGGAAAAGGCAAATGCATGTAGCGGAATCATTGATTGTCCCATCATCCTCACGAGAAATCGACGTTCTCAATTGCCCCACCTTTATTTCTTTGCTTCGTCGTGTGAACGGCCCTTCGTCGAATCGTAGCGTTGTTGGAAAAAATGCCTTCTTGTCTAAGCTAATGAAGCAGCGTGCGTGACTCTCTTGGACACAAAAAAATAAACAAAAAAAATAAATCATTCTTGTGTAAAATTTACTGCGTGTTAAGCCCTTGCTAATGTTTCTACTTCCCACAACATAAATTTCATTTAAATATATATTGACACGAAGAAAATTATCGAATCAATCATAAACCCATTATAAAGATGTCAATTTGATCCTAAACTTTTTAATTTTTCCAATTTAGTCTTAAACTCTTGCAGGATGCTTTAATGTGTTCTTTTGATCAATTTTTAACAAAACTCACTAACAAAGCGATCAAGTCATCCCAGCTATCTTCGTGACACACTGTCACGTCAATGATTTCCAGCAAAAATTGATCGGGAGGACTACATTAACATTATACACAAAGATTTAGGATTAAATTAACAAAATCAAAAAGTTTATTATTAAATTAATATATGTATTATAAGTTTTGGACCAATTGAAACAATTTCCGCATTGATCTGCGATGCTAAGGTGGTGCACAAGTTACCCCATCCACTTTCTTCCCGAGCAAGAAGGTATGCCAAGTAAACTATTTATAACCTTACGATGTTATCAATATAACATTAACTAATTATTTTAATGTGAAAATACTTTGTCTGACTAGTGTTAGTATGTAAGCAATAGATGGTAAATCATTTTTCATTAGAAGAACGCATTTACCTGACCACCGCTAAGACCATTAGTGATCCGCACTAAGGAACAAAAAACCAGAAAACAAAAGAAGGGAGCAGGCAATGCACAGAAAGTGAAATGATGAACACCATTCATCATTGAATAGGATAGGGGGCAAAAATAATTTTTATTATGTCGCAACCTACCATCGAGGGGAGGGAATAGGTTTAGAGATATTGCCTAAGGACAGGCTGAGGCCCATGATTATGCGCGGGTTCTCCCAAGCCCATACCCCACGTGACATTGGGGTATTTTTTAAGAATTTTGCACAAAATGTGTCGCCACTAACCTATTGGGGTCAGCTAGAAACCAAGTGAGACATGGGAGTGTACCTCACTTCCTATGCAACTAGAGAATCTAGGGTCGGGGACTTGATTATACTAATTAATCAATTAGTGCCATTTCGGTATCTAATCTTGTTCATTTTAAAATAAATGATTTTTGTTAGGCAGTTTGGATTGATTTTACAACTATCTACTAACATGTGAGGTAATCATGCGAGTGCGCAATCATTAATATAATAATTATAGTTACCAAGATCCTAATTGCCATAAGAATAAACACGTGCAATTAAATATAATTAGAAATGCAAACTAAACACGCTATATAATCAATATACAAGCAAATAAAGGCTTAATTATACTAAGATTGCAATACAAAGCAATTCCTAATCAAACCATACAATTTTTAGATTTTTGAATTTTTTTAAATAATAATAATTTTTTTATTTTTTAAATAATAAAATATTATTTTTTTGGGCCGAACCCGGTCCGGTCTGGTCTGACTTGACCCGAGTTCAGCCCGGTCGGCGCGGGTTTGGTCCAGTCAAGGAGGGTCGGGCCCAACATGCCCGAGTCCAGCCCAATTGGGCAAGGCCTGACCAGACTTGGTCGGGCCTTCGCTCACCCGACTTGGGCCCAACCAACGGGCCCAAGCGGAAACAAAAGGCCGAGTGGGCCAGATCTATGAAGGGGGTGAAGGCGGAGGCAGAGGTGTCAGGGGGTGAAGGTAGAGGCGAAGGCGTCGGCGTCGGCGTCGGAGTCGAGAGCGATGGAGGCAGCCGGTGGAGGGGTGTTGGCGTCGCGGTTCACTGGGGCATTTTAGCAAGCAGGTGGTGGACACAAGCGGACCGGGAGACTTCCAACCTAACCAGGACTCGAGGTGGGCCTAGGGTTCTCAGTAAGCGACCAACAAACAAGCGGACACCTATGAGGGACCTACGGAGGCCAGAGCTCGCCCAAAACAGACAACGAGCTTCGACCGACTCAACTTCAAGAACCGCTCACCAGGTGTTCAATGAAATACCAACCTAGGTTTTGGTGGGAGTGGTGACTCGGGGACGCGTCGGCGGTGGCAGCGGTGGCCCAGAGACGCGTCGGCGAAGGTACTAGTTACCCAGAGGCGCGTCGGCGGCGGTAGCCTCGGGTGGTTCTCGCCTCTTCTCCTTGCTCTCCCCCCCCCCCCCCTTGGTTCTTTGTTATGTTCTCTCTATTCTCACTCTCTCTATACTGCTGGGTTGCGAGGGCTACGAAGGCGGTCGACAGCTCACCAACGGCAGCTGGGCGTTCCGGGGGCTTCCCAACTCCTTCTCCGACCTATTCTCCTCCCTTTCCTCTCTCGTTTCTCTCTGTGTTTCTCTCTGTGTTTTGTTCTTGTTGGTGTTTTTTTTTTTTTTCTTTTTTGCTCCCCGTTTTTCTCCCTTTTGTTATCTTTTTCTTTTGCTGGTCGTCGCGCAAAGACCCTTGTCGTGCCAGCTGCTGGTCAGGCAGCCCCCCGACCCGCGGATCACGCTGGCCACCTGCCATCCCGATCCCCCTGCTCTTCCATCGCTGCTCCTTCTGCTACGCTGTTTTCTGCAGGTCTACACGAAGACCAGCTGGAGGGAGGAAGGACGAACACGGGCCGAGCCGAAGGAGAAAGGAGGTTGGCTGGGCCCAACGCAAGGGAAAAAAGAAAAAGAAGGGGGCGGGCCGGGCCAAGGCTAGATCCGGCCCGATCCGCCCATTTTTTTTAATTAATTAATTTTTTAACTTAATTTTTTTTTTGTGACTAATTCCTAACCTTTAATGTTATTTTTAATTAACTAATTTAGGTGAAATTTAGGTGTCAACGTACTACCGACTGCATTTATTCCTAGAAAATACATTTTTAGGGGACCTTCCTATAGTATTTTATCAATTGAGTGATGGGTCTGCTAACTATAGGTATTTCAATAGCCTTAGATTGATTTCCATCGATGTATTATCCGCATCATGCCTCGCCTATGGACTGCGGTGGGCCGGAGCCCTAGATTCCGTGTATGTCGACGTACCTACACATTTCAATTTCACCATCGTCGCCACTCTAAATTGGCCAAACGTGCGTAAGACCCATACCGTCGCAAGGGCAGAAACATCTTATTAAACAAAAGCCATCTAAAGTCCAAGGACCACCTAAACTGCTCGCCTGAGTTATTGCCTCTCTGTTTTTCTTTTTCTATTACATTTCTTTTCTTTTTCTCAAAAAATCTTTCGCCTTCTCCAATCTTGGACGAACACCACACGTTTGGATCGCACGATTCAAAACTTTGTGTCCACATAATGCCTTGTTGGACAGATAATGAAGAAGACGACAACGTTAAAAAGAATTATCATTTTGAGATTTTGGTGCCCTCGGTAAAGTTGATATGACAATCCAAAGTATGAGCATACCACTATGTGATTGTTCCCCCTCATTTGCCGGGATATATTACAAATGTAACATGTTAGTTCTTTTTTGTTGACTAACATCTTAAATTTTTATTCAGGAAATTCGCAAAAAAATAAAATAAAAAATTCTGTGTGTAAAATCAAATTTGAGATATGATATTTCTTGGGGCATAATATTATTAGAATATTTAAATATTACACAAAGTCTTTATCTATCAATTTAAACTTTTTGAATATTTAACAGTTGTGTCATAAAATTTTACACGATATCTCATATATGGCTTCTTTATTATATATTTTTTAGGATGAAAATTCAACTCATCATGACGAAGAGTATTGAAATATCCAAACATGGTCTCAAAATTTCTTCACGTATCAAGGTTATTATGCAGATATTTTACTAGTCAGTTTCGTGCATCCATCTTATTAAACTCTCAATTATAGTGGATTTTCGTATTTTTCAAAGGGAAATGGTTGATTCATTTGACACCCACCCACGAATGGCTGTGCTGATTGAGGACTGGCCTCCTGATCCCGTAGGTTAGGGATTCGACTCACGTCTGCCACAACTCTCAGAGCAGTTCCGTGATTTAAGTGGAGGCCTTGGCGATGGGTTGCTGGCCAGTCTCTTCCGAGATTTACGTTTAAGTAGTGACTTGCGATGACGTTCTAACGGTGTCACTGGACATTGGAGGGTGGTGTGATCTTGAAGGAGTCTCCCGCGGTTCTTCGGTAAAAGAAAAATAGAAAATGATTGATTCATTCGACGGTATTACATTGAAATGAACGTAAGAGCATGGCGCGTTGGGTTGATATTTCGTTCGTGCATTCCCATGCAAATGTCTCCATATCCGACAAATCACCATCGCTGTGGTTGTTGTGCTTCGAGGGTTTCATCGGTTGGCATTAATCACGCCGCATCGCGTCTTCTCTTTTGAGACCACGTGGAAGAATGGTCATGTGGGTAAAACCTCAGCCACGCATTCCTTATCTTCAGTACACCACCGTCAGTCATTGTCAAAGCTCCCGTGAGGTACGTGTTGCTTTTTATTTCTTCTTTTTCTCCTTTTCCTACTTTTTTTTTTTTGATACTTCAATAAGTTTTTGCTTCTATTTCTTCTTCTTTTTCTGGGAACCTTTTTTTTTTTTTTTTCTAGGAATGACATTCGAAACACACGTTAATTTTCTGTTTCTGTCGGAGTGAACTTTTAGAAATACTATAGATGCAAAAACAAGAGAAACACAAGAGAAAGAGAAAGAGAAAGAGAAAGAAAGAACACACCATTTTCAACAGATGCAGTAAAAACTGAGGTCCTATGATAGAAGCGCAATTTTTTGGATCCTGCGTTACTGTAAATGATAATTGAGAGAAACAGCATAACATGATCCTTTACATGAAGATGATTCTTTTAAGTTATTCTTGCTTCATGTAATGTATATGATTTTTAGATATATTATATGAAATGTACCATTATGTAATGGTAACTAGTAAGTAATTATGGTGAAAAATAGGGCTTGCACACTTTGAATTGAAGTTAGAAATTCCCATCTGCTGAGCTAGAAATGCTCAATTATTTCATGGAATAATTCTGCACAATGCACAGAATAACATCATATGCATTATGGTTTACATTGTTGAAAACTTTTCTTTTTTGGTCACACACTGTTGAAAACTGAAAAGGCTGGTTTTGCATAATGAAGAAAGGGTGGTTCCGAGGCGAACGATGGAATCAAGACAAGAAAGAGTGGATGAAAAAGAGACTCGTCAGAATGCTTTGACATCATAAAAGCCGATGGTTATGGTCCGGCGATGTCCTCTGCAAGTAAAATTTGGTAAAGAGAGAGCAATTTGGTAATGAGAGTCGTGAGAACGCTTTGACATCATAAAAGCCGATGGTTATGGTCCGGAGATGTCATTTTCCCCTTACGTTTAAAATTGGATTTAATGTGTTTCAGTCGACTTAATATTCATTGCTATTAGCATAATTAAAAATTGCCAATTTAATACCCATAGAAATCAAACTTGTTGAATTAATCCATAAGCTCAAATTGGCCAAGAAGAAAAATTTTAAATCAATGTCAATGGGTTTCAAATTACTCAAAGCTTTAATCGCCAATCAAAAGTTACCAAACCAAATTCCTAATGGCTTCCATTGTTCAACATACCAAATAATCTCCTATTGAAGCTTTTGATTATGTCCAAACTTTTTTTTTTTTTTTTTTTGTGACTTTCATATATTGGTATTTTTCTATTTTGGTGGATGAATGTGCTTTTTCTTGTCTTTTTTTCTTTATTACGTTTGCTGATTTTTAGTTCTTGAAAAGGAGATGACTATCATCATTGTTCTCATGAGCTTTGGTCAATAAAACAAGGCTGAAATTATAGCCCATTGACATTATCATAAGAGTCACATACTGTTACAAAATATAAAATTTGATCCATGACTACTCGTCCCATTCTTGATTGTACAGGCCGGTCATTGCAGCTCCACGAACGTGATATAAAAATCTCTTCATGTGAGGTAATAAATACCTAAAGGACAAGGTAGCTAGAAAGTACCTTAAGACATGACTTGAAATTAAAATTTCATTTGAGGCAGCACAACATTGTCATTATTGGATATCACGCACTATGCTTGTTAGCTCTAATTTCAAGTCACGGGAATTGGCATCCTTACTGGCAAACCAAAATTAATAATAACAAATAAAGATGATGGATTCATGCTCTAGAAACAAAGGCGATTTTGCTAATGATATACTTTAGTGCTTGAATGGGTCATGCTGTTTTTTTGTGAACACTCGTGGTAAAAGTGTGCAATTTACAGCAGGGAAAATGGGGAAGGAAAAACGGGTCTGCTTGTGTAGCCTTGCTTATATATGGAGTAATAATTTGAGAATTACAAAATTAGAATTTAGTGGGACCATTTTAGCACTATAATAAAATTCATCAAAATGTGTCTTGGCACTATTAAGTAAGTAGAAGAAGTGAACATCACTTTTATGTTGCATATGAATACATTCGTACATATAGGTATTATATATTGTTTGCGAATGAACGATCTTGTGGTGATCCTTGGTTTTGTAGTTAAATCACATTTATTAGCAATTCTTCACCCCTTTTAGGAATGAAAATATAAATTCTAGCAATTTGCAAAACTAGCTAAGATATTATCATCGTTTGAATAAGCTGGAAAAAAATTTGACTGAATATACTTCATGTTACAATGGATTGTTGGAAGATGACTACTGTCAAACAGGTTTAAATCACATTAATCTTGAGCTAAGAAGAAGATATCTAGTCCAAATGGAGCATAATAAAATTTGGGTTTATCGATTCAGTCATAAATATATTATTCTAATATCAATTCAATACTAAATTTTTTAATTTTGTTAATGCAATCCTAAACCTTTGCGTGAGATTCCAATGTAGTCCCTACAATTAATTGCTGCCAAATATCGTTGAACATGGCAATTCACAAGCTGTCTACATATGAAGGCCGACGATGACTGGATTACCGTGTTAGTGATTTTCAATGAAAATCAATCGGAATGACTATAGTAGAATTTCACACTATATTGATAAAATCAAAAAGTTTAAAACTAAATTAGTATCCGTACATTAGATTTAGGAATAAGTGGTAGTCCTCTCATGTTTTACTTCATTCGTAAGTGCATGAACTAGCCATTCTAACACGACCGCATGGCAAAAATCAAGAAATCTCTTCATACAAAATAGTAAATACCAAAGGATAAGTTGGTCAGAAATTAGCTTGTGACATGACTGGAATCGGACCTCATATAAGATTAGAGTGACCCTCTCATTATTGGTTATCACGCTCGGTGATTACTGCTCTAATTTCAAGTCTAGTGAAATCCGATCGGGGGGATTTATGCTCTAGAAAGGAAGGTAGTTTTGCTCATGATGAGTGTGATGTTACATTGTTACTTGTCTCTTTAATGATTGGATGGATCATGCTGTTTTTAACGAATCCTCGTGGAAAACACGTGCAATTTTACTTACAGCAAAGGATTAGAGGGAAAGAAAAACAGGCCTGCATTCTAGCCTTGCTTTTGTCTATAGTAGTAACTTCCCCAGGTAGAAATTTTGGGATCCAATGGCACTCTACTCGGAGCAATTGGTTACCATGACTTTATTGAATCAAAATGGATCGAGCAAGAGCAATCATTATCCATTTTGGACCAAATAAATTATTATGTACGACAACTAAAATTAAAATAAGGTCGGTGACCGGCCAAATTTTGAAGAAGAAGAGAAAAGAAATAAAAAAAAAAAAAAGAACAAAAAAAGAAATTAGTAATTTATTATTAAAAAATTAAAATAAAATGATTTGGATAATAAATTTTGAGGATGGTGCTAAATGCAATTTTATTCTAGGAATTGAGCAGTTACCAAACGTCTTCAAATACTTAGAAATTGTTTCCGGTAATAGAATTAAAAAAATCATTTATGATTAGAAATTATTTTCGAAAACATAATGATTACTAAACACTCCCTAAATATTTTCAAATTTATGAAGAAACTTATAAAAAATAATTTTCCCTTTGCTATTTAATATCTTCACATGTTTGTAATATACATCGACACGTGTACGGTAAACAGCCATACGGACCATCGACCAATTTATGATAAATTGTCGCAAATTGTGGCACTGACAAGTGACTAGAATCGTAGCCATGCAATGCCCACGTGCTTTATTTTGCACTTCGTGTTTTTTTTTGCTTCGCGCACAAAAGGTTAAGGATCAAGGAATCAAATAAAATAGATCATAAAACATCCGATCCAGTTAGTATAAGTTTTTTTTTTTCTTTTAATTTTGGGATTCTAATTAGGATTTACTCTTTTCATACATCATCTACATGTAACTAATATTTGGGATCAAAATTGATAATTTTTTTTTGTATGTAACTTGTGAGTTTCTTGTTTGGTTCTTGCGTAGTAATTAGATATAGATTCACTTATCCAAAAACTAAAAATTCATGGATTAATTTTTATTTGAATGTTCTATGTGCTTTCCGGTGAAGGCACTGTGATCCAACTCTTTTATTTGTTTTTATATCGTGTATATCATCAATTTTATTGAATTTTATTGGGAAAATGACACAAATAATTCATAAAATTTAGTTTAATGATAACATAATTTCTGAACTTTTAATTTATTCAATATCATCCCTAAATTATTAATAAATGTCCAATCTAATCCCTAAATTATATGTAAATGTGCGATGTTGTCTTTTTTGTTAATTCAAGTTAATAAAATTTATCGATGTGGCTTCTAACCAAACTAAAAAAAAAAAAATTACACATGGATTATCTAAGTATGATATTCATCTCAAACCATGATACAATTACCATGTCATCATATGATGATTGATATGTTAATGGTTAAAAAGATAGACATGTTGACTTACCATTTTAAAAAGTTCAGCTCAGCATATAATAATCCACATTATATTAAAAAATATCTAACTTGTCGTTTGAACAAATGGAAATACTACATGAAATATTTACCAATAATTTAGGGACCATAATGAACAAATTAAAAGTGTAGGGACAATACTGATAATTAAACCAAAGTTCATAGACCGCGTGTGTCATATTCCAATTTCATTCTTCATCGGCTAAAATTATTAGGTCACAAGTTTAGCATATCAAGGTGTAGAAAGTTTTTTTTATTACGTAGACCTTTAATTATGATTAGTAAATTAATTTTGTAAAGTTGGCTTGTATAGCAATTAATCCTAGCATATAATTATATGCCACACGTCATTTTCTTTATAGTTTTATAAATATTAGAGAAATTATTCACACACTCAATATCATCATCAAAGATGTGAAAATGACATGATATTGCGACCATGGACCTTATAATTTTCGGAACGTCCCCCAGCAATTTTATGGCCTTGCCACCTCTAATTATAGGGAAGCATATATTCATGAAAATCATTGCTCGGCGTTGACAATTCAAATCCTTGCTTGCATATAGATTGAGCCCCACGGTGCGTGCCATGCTTTAAAAAAATTGCAAGGCCAATTTCGATAGATAAATCGATTCTGTAACTTACCGATCTAATAATTTCAATCGATGAAGAATAAACTTCCGAACATTTCTCTTGGCCTCATACAAAAATTGTTAGATGTCCTCGTTCATCGCCTAGTTTTTAAGAGATTTAATAGAATGCAGCAGTGTGGCATTCTCACTGACGAAAACTCTAGCATATACTTAATCAGCTTCAGGTTTATGGAAACAAATGACTTTAGATATTAAAAAATGCATTTTTTATATGGATAAAAGCCATCAAAAATCTCAAATTATGCTTATTATGGCACATTTATCCTAATATTTTTCCGTGACACAAAAAATCTCAAACTTGTATTTGTGTGACAAATTTACCTTCCATCAAAATTGTGTCAAAAAAAAGTTTAAGATAAATATGTTGTAATAGGCATAATTTAAAGGTTTTTTTTTTCTTGACTTTTGCTCTTGTTACATACACATATATATACATATAGGTATGTCAATTTAACTTTTTTTTTTTTTTTATGACCGGGGAACCCCCGTACAGCCGGTAACTGGCGAGGTAAACCCGGGGTGACGCTAGCAGAAGACCCATCACCCTGACGTCACACTTAAGACACCAAATGCTTCCACTGGGTTTCGAACCTCTCACCTTTGGGGAAGGATCAACGGAGCCCATATCCAGCGGAGCCACCACGGCTGGTGGTATGTCAATTTAACTTATGTCCTTTAGTTTGAGAGAATATTACGTACACAAGATGCGCCAGCGCTACAAATAAGAAGGGGCGTGAGCTTGCGACACATGTCCAAATAGGTCCCAAATTCAGAGATTTTAAATTTCAGCAGGCACTCTAGTCTATTCTTACATCGGAGAGAGAGAGAGAGACTAGATACCCGCTAAATGTTTGAGCTCTACTTGGACACGTGTCACAAGCACGATCCCTACTTATTTGTTACGTTGACGTATTTTGTGCACACAATATTTTCTCTTAGTTTGAGAAATCAGTCCGAAGGGTCCATCCTATTCATTCCTATAAACAGTAGTGGAGCCCAAGGATATGACAACCTTAAAATTAAAAAAGGAGAAAAACAAATATCAATAATTGTATTGATTGCCCCACGAGCCCCACAATTGACTCCGATTGCCCTTGCGTGAGAAAATGGACAGAGATTGTTGAGGAAGGATCCATGGATTGGTTTAGAAAATTTCGATGACAACATTTAAAAATATATAATCTAGAAATTATATTATGAAATCGGTGTGAGTTTACGGATATGGAGAGAATATGATTTTTATTTTTTAAAAGATACAATTGAAAATCCTAAAAAAAAAAATTATTGACATCAATATTCCAAATTTTTGTTTGGTATCACAAATATGCCAAAACTTATAGTAGAATGATATATACCTACCGTCTTCTATCAAAAACCATAAACTTTTGCAATTGTGACATTGATACAATTGCCTTAGATTTGGTGAATGCAACGAGGGCGGGTGAGGGCCCCAATGCAATGCACTCGTTGTGGCCCATGAGGGCTTGCAACGCCCTCATCGGCCATTGATGAGGGCTCCTAGGGCTTTGCAACCCTATTAGCCCTTTCTTAGTGGTTGGCGACCATCATTTCTATGTAAAAAGAGGAAAATAAAGAAATTAAAATTAAAAAAATTTCAAAAAAAAATATTATTAAATTATCCACATTGTGTCGACTGCCTCAAGTAGGATGGTGGGTGCTGAGTGGGCCACCGGCACTGCATTAGTGATATCCGGCCAAAATTAGTCAGAGGAACTAAGTTGATAATTTGTTAAAAGATTTTGGATTAGTTTGGAAAATCCTTTAAAGTTTTATGTCTAAATTAGTACAATTTAAAAGTTTAGGAATGAATTGATAAATTATCAAAATATTTAATATTAAATTGATAAAATTAAAAAATTTAGAATTAAATTGATTATCGTACAATAAATTAATGACTTCTAGGATAATTTTCCTTCGTATATCTCTCTCTCCATTAGAACACGTGCAATAATAGAAGATTCTAAACGTTGTGAAGATAAGCTTCAGGACCACAAGATAATGCATCACCCGATTACCCATTCCCGTCCCCACGCTAACCGCTATAAATTGAGTGTTCAAGCAGGCAACTTTCATCACACAAAAGCCTCAGCTTCTCTACCCTGCATTCCTCCTCTTCCTCTCGAAACCCTAGCTTTCTCTACCCCTCCTGCGTTCTTCTCTCTTCCATTGACATGGCGGGCCGGCTCATCTCCGCGGTCTTCGGCGGCTCTCAGCGAGCCAAGCAGCCCGACCAGGGACTCCTCAACAGCCTGGTTGCCATCTTCGACGACGACAAGTTCATGAAGGAGATGGTCGACACTCACGCCCCCGACGAGGGCGACGTTGATGTTCAGTCCCTCTTCGCCCTCGTCGAGAACACCCTCAAGGGCTCGACCGCCATTGTCGACAATGTGGTTAACCCGAACAAGGTAAAGAGAAAAAATGTTGTTGGTCGGGTTGGGTCACGTTATCTGAAAATGCTGAATGAGAAACTTGGGCCCCTCGAGAATTAATTGAAACCGATCACATTTTCCATTATATAATCAGCTCAAGCGAGACGAAACATCAAAGCTAGTTTGGATTTTTTTTTTTAAAATTATCGTGATTTAATTGAGTTAAAAAATTCAATTTTACCTAAATCATTACTTACCCTGACCCCACAGGCCCTTCCTTCCTATCAAGTTGAGTCAAAAAAGTCTTATATCTATTAAATGTGTCATTCAATTATAAATTTTCAAATGATGTCAATTAAATTCTAAATCTTTTGAGAATTTCAGCTAGAAATTACTGATACGGATTATGATTGTCTTATATGATGGATTCCGATTGTCTTATATGATATGGATGATGCTAGGTGTGCAATTTTTTATATATTTTTTTTAAAATTGTGAATTTTTATATATTTTTTTCTTTTGTTTTCTTTTCCTTTTTCCTCTTCCTCAGCTAGTGCCGTAAAAAATGTTCTTATAACTTTCGCAACTTGAGATATTTTTTTTTCTATTTTAAAATTCTTTGGTTTTGGTGCAAAAGGTGCACTGTTTCTCTTTATGTATAGAGTAAAAATGCAAATGGAATATCAAGTACAGTGTCCTTGTTATGGAAAGAAAACGTACATGAGGTTGAGGTGGACGGATCCCTTGTGATTTTGATCGGCGAGATTGGGTCACGACGAAGTCGTTTAAGGATTTGCTTTAAGTCCAAAGTACGGTATCCTTGTTATGGAAAGCAAACGTACATGAGGTTGAGGCGGACGGATCGCTTTTGACTTTGAGCGGTGAGAAATAAATCCAAAAGGCTACTATGCTTCACCTGAGCATTCATCGTGCGATGTGGGGCTCCATTTAAATGATTTCTTCCTACCGAATAACCGTACAATAATTGAATTCGCAGCTAACCTGGTTGGATCTGCGCAGGCAAGCTCGACCCCAGCTGCGACCCCAGAATTCAAGCCTGCAAAGGAGGGTTTTACTCCCCCTCTATCGACAATTAGCGAAGTAACTTGCCAGGTAATGTATAGTGAAAATGTTATCCACTTTCAATAATCGCTTTTATTGTTCTTTGACATTAGAAATGCCCCTCGATTATTTGTCTTCATGCCTCACACATCGAACCATAATCGGGTGCTCAAAGAGTACGGTTTGGTGTAGGGTTTGGTGTCGCTACGATGAACTTAAGCTATATAGTCAATAATTTGATTTAAAATGAGCTAGCCATTTGGTTTAGAACCCAAAAAAATAAAAAAATAAAAGGAAATGTAATCAAATCATTCGCTTAAATAATTTTAAATAGCAATTACCTGGTAAACTTTCTTATTTTTTACCAAAATTCAGATTAAATGTGGATTTGGTATTGGAAAATTTAGTGGGCCTGACAGCAATCTGTCCTTTTCCTATTTTTATGCATATGTGTGCCCACAACTTTTCATATATTTGATTCTTAGCCTTAAAATAGCTACTTTTGAGCACGTCCGGTTTAAACCCGAGCGAAGTGCGAGTGGCTTCGTATAGGCAATTTTGGTTGCATTTATTCGGTAAATTACGGCATTGTTCACAACAACCAGGGGAACTGAGCTAGCCTGTGAACAGTGCTGTAAGGTGTGCTAGCTCAATTGTGGGCCTTTCACCCACCCTCACTCACCTTAGACGTGAGAGGCTACTATATTTGCCTACCCGGTGGTAACCAAAACCGAGATTCTGACGTGGTGTTTACATTCACTACCGTGAGGCCCCCTAATTCCTCGTCTATCTTTGTCTTTCCGACATAAATGGAATATAGAGGATAGCGCGGGGTCTTTCACCCCAAGGTGGTTCTCCTAAAATTGTCCGAAATGTGATCATTATGTTCTTGTATCTTCGATTAGAAAAATAGGGATTTTTTTTTTTTTAATTTCCATTGCGAAAGAAATGAGAAATATAGAGTATTGTTAATTGTGAAAACATTTATCATCGACTCATTAGTTTGAATGTAAAAAAACTTAAAATTAGGGAAATATTTTTCAATTCTAATTTTTAATCAAATAAAATGGGGTCGTTCTTCGAGAATGGGAGAACCGGTAATAACCAGTTTAAGGTTATTAAGGTTATTAAGGTTAAGCTCTCATGTGGTGTGTTAGGCATAACCAGTTTATTTGCACCATTATATTATAAACAGGTGAAACATCTACCAAATTCCTGTGGGCTTTATTGAAAATCCAGCGTGATATATTAGATCTAAACTTATCTACTAGATAGTGAATATCACCCTATTCGGCACAGATTAAAGCACCATGATGATCAACTTCAAAAGTTTCTAATATTAATCGAACACATTCACAATCGTTTTGACAGATTACTTGCAAAGCCTTGGACACCAAGAATGTGCGCGAAACGATGTCCTCGATCTTCCACGAGCTATCGAGCTACTCATTGGTCGCGAAGGCCGTGGTCACACTGTCGTCCTTGGCGCTGTACTACGGCGACTTCTGGCGGCTCGCTCAGATCGAGCCCTCAGACAAGTTCGCGGAGTCCATGGCCGTATTGAAGGGGTTACCTGCAATCACAAAGCCGGTCGAGCCGCAGAAGATCCAAGTGTTTGGAGTGCTCAACGACTTGATCAAAACCACGCTCGAAATGACTCAGTGCATCGTGGAGTTTGACCACGATAGCAAGGATGTTCCAGAGTTGGCCAAGGTCATCGACATTCCTTCCAGCGTTTATCAGATCATCATCGCCGTCCTCGGTTGCTCGATCCAGTTCACTGCCCTTACTACAACTACCACGATCGATGAGTATGCTTCTTATGCTTTTGCCACTGGCTCTTTGTCGAATTTAGTGAAAAACTCGTGTTCCTAATATATGGTCATTTAATTTCTTGATGTTAGGTCGAAGGGACGAGATCTGCCCGCATTCGCTCGCAAAGTGAACATGATTCACCACAACATCAAGAGGCAGCTGGAGGATTTTAAGCAAAAAAAAGGTGAGCCACGAGATCTGCAATGAAATCAAATAGGATCAGAGAACTTCAATTTTGATTACTCGTGAAAACGGACTGACGAATCTGATAGATGAATGTTTATTAATCCAGAGGAGATTAGAGAGTACCAGAGGCTGCAGCGGTTTTTTACTGCGCCTACGGACAATGTGGAGCTCATTAAGGCGCTGTTTTACACCAAGGACGATCCTCAGCCGCTTTACATTGGCTCCAAGAAGACCACGGTTAGCCTTTAATCGAACACCCAACTTCGATTTCATCAGGAATGCTTTTGTTTCCAATTTAACGAGTGAGATTGATCATGTCTGGTTTACTTATGGGCCGACAGGATAAGACTGAATACCTCAGGAGGAAGAATGTGTTGCTGCTCATCTCTGACCTGAAGCTATCCTCCCATGACCTCTCGATCCTGGTGAAAATCTATAATGAGCCCAAGTTCCACGAGAATCACGAGATCCTGTGGATCCCGGTTGTGGACCAAGACAGCGAGGACCTGCCCAGCGTTTTCGAGAACCAGCAGTCACAGATGCCGTGGTGCTCGACACACTACCCGACACTGATAAACAAGGTGGCCATCAGGATCATCAAGGAGAAGTGGCACTTCAGGAACGAGCCCATCGTGGTGGTGTTGGATCCACAAGGGAAGGTCGAGTCCCAGAACGCAATGAGCATGATAAGGATGTGGGGGTTTAATGCATTTCCTTTCACGGATGGTGTGGTGGCGACCCTCTGGAGGAGGCGTGACATCAGCTGGTTCGACCTCCTTATGAACGACTCCATTGCCCCTAACGTGCAAGAGGCGGTAAGTGAACTAACACAAGCATGGTGAATTTCAATGTGTGTCACAAGAGCGTCATCCAAATAACCCAAAAGAACAACTTAAACTGCTCAAAATTGAATGAATTACTTGATGATTTTGTTATATCGATCAATCAGATCAAATCGGAGAAGCTCATTTTCTTGTACGGAGGCGAAGACACAAAGGAAGTGCACGAGGTAGAAGCGCACTTGAAGAAGATCTCCGACGACGGGAACTCCATTGTGGCCTACAACGTTGGGAAGATTCAGCTCTTCTGGACTCGCCTCGAAAGCTGCATGTTTTCCATGTTGCAGGGGAAAGCGGACATCCTCGACCCGCTGCTGCAAGACATCCTCAAGCTCTACACCAACTTCAAGAAGGACGGCGGGTTCGCCCTCCTCACGAAGGGGACCCGTGTGGTGATCAACACGCCCTTGGCCTCCTCGTCAAAGGTGCTGGCCCAGTACGATACCTGGAAGAAGCAAGTGAACGTGGATGGCAAGACCTTTGACGTCGCGCTCAAGGAGCACCACGACAAGGTGGTGGCTCCCCAAACGTGCCACCACTTCTACATCCCGAACATGGTCGGGTATGTGCCCGAGAATGTGAAGTGCCCGGTTTGCCCCCGGGTGATGAAGAACATTGTGAAGTTTGAGTGCTGCCATGGTGCACATTAGTGTACAGCACTGGCTTAAAGGTTTGAAGCCTGTCCTGTCAATAATGTGGCTCAGTAGGTCAATAGGCATTGTGAATGGGAGAGAGTAGGAGCTTTTGATATGTGTGTTGAAGATGTTGTTTGCTACAAAGAGTGTGTTGTGATGCGACAAACAATATGCAATTTTGTTGCCAGGGATCTCTGTTTTTATGTAACCGGAGAATGTGTAATTTGCATATGCTTAATTATGAGTAAGTTATGTATGAATGTGTCACATATTTCTTTATCAAAGTGTCGTGAATCTCTTATTTACTAAATTTATTAAATTTTATGTATATGTAGTTTCCCTTCATTTATTAGTTTAAATTTTTGGGTTGTATATTTTAACATGGTATCGAAACTAGTTTGCCTTAGTTTATTTCGACTGTCTGGTTCCCATTAATCAAATTATACATATTTTTTCTAGTCCAGTTGATGCATTAAAGGGGTGTTAAAGAATCTCACATCGCTTATTTATGGGACTTATATGTACTTCATAAACATGCGGTCTCCCTCTATCGGCTAATTTAAGTTAATCAATTGGCTATTCTAACACCTGTTTCTCTCTTTGGGCCCGTTTGGTTCGGTTTTGGAAAAATGTCATTGAGAAAATGGAAATTTCTTTGGGTTAAAGGGGTTTTTGGAAATGCAAATAATGTTTGGTAAATTGTAATTTTAAACTGCATTGCAAAATAACTTTGGCTTAAATGTTGTTTGGTGAAAATTTCATTTTGCAAAGGGGTTTTCCTAAATTTTTTTATAAAAAGAAGTTTCAATTTTTATTATTTTTTTTTAAATCTAGCCATCGGACCGACGGCGGCCAAATTTGGCCACTGCCCAACCTCTGGCGGCCAGTTCTAGTTGCCGGATGGCCTCACCTGAGGTCACGCGACCTCAAGCAAGGCTACTTGAGGTCGAGCAACCTCATGCGACGCTTGGGATCGCGACCCAAGTGGCCTTCACCTGAGGTTCCCCAAGCGGCCGTCGCATGAGGTCGCACAACCTCAAATGGCGGTCGACGGGTGGCCGCAACCCCCAGGTGGCAGTCGCCAGCATGGGCAACTCCTTGGCCGGAGGATGTTGGCCTCTGTTTTTTCTCTAGAGAAGATGAACAGTACTCATGACTTATATTCTGAAGATGCAACTTTTCAAAGTGCTTCAAAAGTAATTTTGGGATAAAGGACCTTAAAGCCATTTGGAGATGCAATTGCATCTTGCCAAAAAGTTATCCAAAAAATTGAACCAAACATGTTTGCATTTGACCAAATCCCTTTAGACCCTAAAAGGCCAATCTAAATGTCGAACCAAATGGGGCCTTTAATTTGCAACCCCTATAGTGTTTGTGACATCAAACAACCACGGATTCCAGGTTGGTTCAGGTCCATGGTGTTGGATAAATTCTCTTGAAGTATTTTGAAGTTAACAAAACGTGTTTATCAGTCTAGTCTGAAGACTTACAGACTCTATTGACAAAGTCGAAGACCAAAGTCCGAAGCTAGCAAGACTCAAGACTTATATTTCAAAGTCTGCTCACATGGACAGTTTCCGAACGACGTTTATTCGATCTTATATGATTTTTATTCTAACGACTAGTGGATATCTTTCTACTTGGATTCAGCACTAAACGATCTTACTTACATATGGAATATGTTTAGATTTTCTAAGGATTTCGCAACTTATATTTGGAATGATCTACTTATGGAAACCGAGATCCTGATTGTATGGCGAGCAGGATTGATTGGCTATCAACACTTACCTTAAAGAGCTCGAGATCTCTCTAATTGATTCTGTCCAACGGGTTGATTGGAAGAACTTCTTTGGAAGGTGCCAACGGTATTAAAAGCATGAAGAAGTATATAAGAGAGATGCTCTAGTTGTTGAAGGGTGCGGATAGAAGAATTCCAAAGTCTGAATCTCCTTTTCTATTTTGCGATATCATTCTTTGAGCGTTACATGTAATCAAAAGAGAGATCATATTGTAGTGAGACCTTGAGGAAGTGTAGTAGAGTAATCTGCACCGTGGACTCAAGAGCGTGAGACTATGTAATCACTCTTATTGATTCTTAGTGAAATCCGGCCAAGGGTCTGTCCGTACGGGAGAGTGGACGTAGGCTTGATCTAAGCCGAACCACTATAAATCTGGAGTCTTGATTCTCTATCCCTAATCCTTTTATCTTTAATTACTTTCATTTGCTCCGATTGTTGTTTTTAATTCTTTAATCTCTCATTCGGATTAAATTGTTGAAATCGCTTTAAACACCTATTCACCCCCCTCTAGGTGCTAATTCTAGTCCTAACAATTGGTATCAGAGCTTGTGTACTTGTTTATAAGAAATGTCTTTACTTCTAAGTAAAAGATCTATGGCTAGTATGTTGCCTACGGGGTTGGTTGAAGGTCAAAGCAATACCACCTCCATACTTTGATGGAAAAGATTACAGCATATGGAAAAATAAGATGAAGGCATTCCTAAGATCGAAAGATCCTTTGGAATGGGAAGTGGTTGATAAAGGAATCATTCCTGCTGCTGCATCGGAATCAGAGAGAGGAAAAGAAACTGCTGCTTCTACTCTTCTGACTCAAGAAGAAATCACCAAGAGACAAACTCTCGACGCCAAAGCTATTTACTCTTTATATTGTGCTTTATCCCCTACTGAATATAACAGAATATCTTCCCGTGATACAGCAAAGAAGTATGGGATAGGCTTCACATTACCTATGAAGGAACTGATCGTGTGAAAGAAACGAGGATCAACATTCTCTTGGGACAATATGAAGTCTTTAAGATGAGATCGGGAGAATCAATAACCGACATGTTTAGTCGCTTTCTTGAAATTGTAAATGGCCTTGAATATCGGGGACATCCAATCTCGGGACATATGAAGGTCAACAAACTCCTTCGAGGACTCTCAAAAGACTGGAATTACATAAAAACCTCAATAAGAGAGACACGAGAGGATTGCTCCACTCTCTGTAGACGAATTGGTTGGGACTCTTCAATCCTATGAAGTAGAACAGACCAACAAAGAGGAAGACTCAAAAGGTAAGAAATCTATTGCCTTAAAGTCTAATGACTATTCTGATGTTACAGACTCTGAAGAAGATCTAGATGATGAAGAACTGGCACTCATGATAAAGAGATTCAGAAAGTTGAACAGAAAAGGAAGGAAATTCAATTGAAAGAAACAAAATTCTCAAAGGTTTCAAAACAGGTCAACATAGGAAGATGATTCTAATAAAGAAGTGACTTGCTTTGAATGCAAGAAAATGGACACATCGGACCCAACCGTCCTCTCGTTAAAGAAGAGAAAAGGGAAGACCGAGAAAAACAGGAAGGCACTCAAAGCGAGACTTGGAGTGATACCGAATGTGAAGAAAGTGACGATGATTATGCCAATATTTGTTTAATGGCAAAATCGACTCGAGACTCGAGACCTTGATTCGCATACGTACTCGAGACAAAAACTCGAGGTTAGTAACTTGAAAATACCTGTTAAAGTTTCTAAATATATTGATGAACTTTGTCTTAGTCTCGAAAACCTCTCTTAAGAGGATCTCCGAATTGAAAAGGGAAAATTCTACATTGAAACAACAGGATAAACTTATGAAAGAAAAGTTTGAAAACTGGAAAAGATTTTGCCGTTGTGAAAGAAAACTCGAACAAGTATTTCAAATGAAAATAATCTTTTGAAAAATGATATCACTAACATATCAAAAAGATTTTCAAATGGTTCTGAAAAGCTGGATAAGATTCTTTCGATACAAAGACCATATTTTGATAAGTTAGGTCTTGGTATGACTTCGAAACTATACCACCGATTGATTTTCCGAAGGTAAAAGAAAGAATTAAACAAAGACCAGCTAGAATTGTTTACAAGAATCACTTCCGGAAAGTTTTTGTAAAACCTGTTGGTAGAAATGCTCGAGATGTTCCAAGTGTAAAAGCTTAGAACACTTTGAGAAAGAATGTCCTTTGGTTTGGAGATCTCGAAAAAGAGCCGGGCTAAGACTGTCTATTGTTCTAACACTTCGGACCCAAGATGGTATGGGTACCAAAAAGAGCTTGATTTACTTGTTAATTGCGGGTTACTATAAAAAAGAAGATAAAATGGTATCTTGATAGTGGCTGCTCAAGACATATGACAGAGACTCAAGCTTGCTTCATAAAAACTTATCCAGATAGACGGAGGAAAAGTTTCCTTTGGTGGTAACAACAAAGGAAAGATTACTGGTCGAGGAACAATGAAGATTGGAAGTTTGTCTATCAATAATGTTTCCTTAGTTGAAGGATTAAATTACAACCTGCTTAGCATAAGTCAGTTGTGTGATTCTGGTTTCAAGATCAACTTTCGGGAAGAAACGTGCTCGGAATCGGTAAAGACTTTACTCAATATTTTACCGGTCGAAGACATGGAAATATCTATCTTCCGGATGTGAATCAAGAAAGATCACGGTGCTTAATATCGGTACAAGATGAAGCAAATCTATGGCACAAAAAGCTAGGCCATATCAATATGAAGCAAATCAATAAGATCTCTACAAAGAAACTTGTTCGAGGATTGACTACTCCGAATTATTCAAAGTCGATCTATGTACACCATGCGTCGGGTAAACAGGTTAGAAACTCTTACAAATCAATAAATAAAGTTTCCACTAATCATGTATTGCAGCTTCTGCATATGGATTTGTTTGGACCTACAAGAACGAAAAGCATTGGTGGTAAAAGGTTATGTCTGGTAATAGTGGATGACTATTCACGATTCACTTGGGTCTACTTTCTTACAAGTAAGTCAGAGACTTTCTCTCTCTTTTCAAAGTTTGCTAAAAAGGTGCATAATGAGAAAGGTCACACTATCTCAAGCATTCGTACACACCATGGAGGTGAGTTTGAAAATCAAGACTTTGCTAAATTTTGTGATGAATTTGGTTGTCAACACAAATTCTCCTCTCCATATACACCCGAACGAATGGGGTTGTGGAAAGGAAGAATAGGTCTTTACAAGAAATGGCAAGAACACTTTTAATTGGAAATCAAATTTCTTCAAGGTTTTGGGCGGAAGTCGCTTCAACTGCTTGCTATATTATAAACCGAGTGTTTTTAAGGCCAATTCTTGAGAAAACTCCTTATGAAATTTTTAAAGGGAAGAAACCAATAGTTTCTTATTTTCAAATATTTGGTTGCAAATGTTTTATTTTAAAGAATGCAAATGATCGTGTTGGTAAGTTTGAAGTAAAATCGATGAAGGATTCTTTCTTGGATACTCAACTACAAGCAAAGCTTTTAGAGTGTTCAACAAAAAGACTCGACCGTGGAAGAATCAATGAATGTCAAATTTCAAGACTCTCCACAAGTTCGGCGGATCTGGATCAAGATTCGGAATCTGCTCTAGACACCGCTAGATCTAACTCCACCGAAGAAGTTACTAAATCGAAATCGCACAACAAGCTGCGATGAAGAATCTACTCAAGAAGAAGATCAACAATCTATCGGACTGAACAAAGAATCGGAAGCACAAGTCTAGTCATCCCGAAGAACTCATTATTGGGAACATTAATGAAGGAATTCGAACAAGATCCAAAAGGCGAGAAGAGTCTAGTCTTTGTTGCTCTTATTTCTGAAATAGAACCCAAAAATATTGAAGAAGCTTTAGCTGATGAAAGCTGGATTGAAGCAATGCAAGAAGAGCTCGAGACAATTCGGTATTAACGACGTATGGGAGTTGACTCCCAAACCAAAAGGTAAATCGTTATTGGAGCTAAATGGGTTTTCGGGAACAAAGTTGACGAAAAGGCAAAGTAACGAGAAACAAAGCAAGACTCGTGGCTAAAGGATACACGCAAGAAGAAGGGATAGACTATGATGAGACTTACGCTCCAAAGAGCAAGGTTAGAAACAATCGTTACTACTTGCTTTTGCTTGCTATAAGAATTTCAGGTTGTTTCAAATGGATGTCAAAAGCGCATTCTGAATGGATTTATTCAAGAAGAAGTCTATGTGGAACAACCTCCTGGATTTGAAGATTCAAAGAAACCGGACTACGTGTTCGGGCAAGAAAGCTTTATATGGATTGAAACAAGCTCCTCGAGCTTGGTATGAAAGGCTAAGTAATTTCTTAATTCATAGTGGCTTTTCTAAAGGAAAGGTAGACACTACTTTGTTCATTAAAAATGAAGGTAAAAGCTTTCTACTTGTTCAGATTTATGTTGATGACATCATATTCGGATCATCTAATGAGACTTTGTGCAAGAAATTTTCTAAGTCTATGTAGGATGAATTCGAGATGAGCATGATGGGTGAACTATCCTTTTCCTTGGTCTACAAGTCAAACAACTAAAGGAGGGAATATTCATTCATCAAGAGAAATATGCAAAAGAACTTGTTAACAAGTTCGGTCTGGAAAATTGCAAAAAGACGACATACCAATGTCAAGTTCCTTGAAGATAGACAAAGATGAAGCGGGGAAGAAAATCGACCAAAAGTTATACAGAGTATCATTGGTTCACTTCTTTATCTTACGCATCCGGACGACATATTATTTAGTGTTTGCATATGTGCTAGGTTTCAATCGATCCTAGAGAATCTCATTTAAGTGCTGTTAAACGTATTATTAAATATGTTGCTACTACTTTGCTAAGATCGATCTTTGGTATCCCAAAGAAGGAGACTTTACACTTCTTGGCTATTCGACGCGGATCTTGCGGGTTGTAGAGTTGAAAGAAAAAGCACTTCGTACTTGTCAATTGCTTGGAAACGGGCGTATCTTGGTTTTCAAGGAAACAAAGTACCGTGGCTCTTTCAACGGGCCGAAGCGAGATACGTAGCTCTTGGAAGTTGCTGTTTCTCAAATATTGTGGATAAAACAACAACGCAAGACTTTGGCATTGAAGACTCTTGCACGAAATAAGATGTGACAACACCGTGCAATCAATCTTACAAAGAATCCTATCCTACATTCAAGAGCAAAACATATTGAGATTCGACATCACTTTATAAGAGATCATGTTCGAACAAAGAGGTCTTGATACGGTTCATAGACTCAAAGAATCAACCGCGACATCTTCACAAAGCCACTTGAGAAAAGCTTGTTTGAGTCTATTCGCTCAAGACTCAATATTTTATCTCTTGAAGAATGCTTTGAAGCTCGGACTCATTAACTAAAGTCCGACGAGCATCGACTCAAGGTTAAAAGACGAGAATACGAATCGACACGACCGTAAGTTCATTTACTTAAACTGTCTTATTGATAAGGTAAGATTATCTTGTCTATTTTAAGGCGGTTATATTTAAAGAGAGTGGTTATCGATTTATTAAGGCAGTTATTTTTCAAAAATGAAATTTTAAGATTTCCAAAATATACGACGCTTGGTTTATCCCCCGTACCTGTTATCTCTTATACACGTCTTCTCCTTCGTTTTCACTTCACTCAGAAACCCTAGATCAAAAGCTTTTCACTGCTCTGTATTTTTTCCTCTCCAAAACTTCTTCGTTTCAAAGTTCTCAACTTTCTTGCGAAACAAGTGAGAAAGTTTCTCCAAAGAAAGCACAATGTCGTATCAAAGGAAGTCATCCGTCAGAATAGCAAACAGGGGACCACGGGGATCCGGTGAGGGGCCTACGCACTTTGATCTCACTCAAGAAAGCGACATTCCTGCGAGCAAGCTCCTCAACGATCTCAACAGCGGTCATCCCCATCTAGACCTCAAGGACATGGCCCTCAAGATGCGGGAGAATCGGTTTATGAAGATATCGAACCAAGAAGAACTCTTAAGCCCGCCTTTGTTTACAAGCTTTACTCGCATTAAAGGAAGGTGGTTCTGCTATGACTTTCGTGGATGAGTTTCTGAAAGAGAAGGGTTATAGAAACGAGACTCATTTTCTTACTGTCATGGAAAGGTCTGGAGTTGTTCCTGAGGGAACGGCTGCAAAAGCATTTGCTAATTTTCCCAGTGACCCTAGGTTTGGTAGTATGAATCACCAAGGAAAGGATGATGATGAAAAGATGTTCATAACTTTAAACCATGGATGGGAGGGGCTGCAAATCTTCGAGGGAAGAAGGATGAACTGTTCCGCTCAGACGGACACATAAAGAAGTATGAAAAATTGCTGAAGCGTGGGGTAATGAACCCACGGACTGTGGATTTCGATTTTCTGGACCTATTGAGCATAAATCTGCGAGAGAAATTTGAAAAACTCCAACTTTATCGGTTACGCACGCACGTGACCCGGCACATTCTGAATTAACGGCGTACTTCTACTCCAATCTCGGTTTCATTGATGCAAAACGGCTTTTCCTTCAGCGAAAGGGATAAAGAGTATGTTGTTGATAATGACATTTTGGCTGATATACTTGGTGTGGAAAGATGGGCTTTCCAATCGATCGGTGTATCGAGTAAGCCATGCTACTCTTGAACTTGCAAGAGACGGGAATTGCGAAGGTCGACTCTCCTACTCCGAATGAATGCAACAAATATTTTGCTGCACAAGATTGTGATAAACCTGTCGAGACCTAAATCGACATCCAAGACAGGATGTATCAATTTCGAAGCTAAGTTGATGTTTGCCATCAAGACTGGTCTAAACTTCTCTTTGCCGCATACCATCATATTTCACATGTACGGATGCATGGCAAAGGACAAAGGAAAACTTCCTTATGCTTGCTCTCATTACTCGTCTCTTCAGACATTTGAACATTCAACCTCCTCATATTCTCACAGTGAAGACTATTGATAAAATGGTCATCGGGCTGAGGATGATTACCAAAATGCGTCTGAAAGAGCTTAGCAAGAAGCTGGAGCAATTCAAGGAAAAGACTCCTATCATGTTCAGACCAGACTCATCAGCGGCTAAAAGGAAAGGGAAAGAACCTGTGGTTAGTTCTACCAAGAAGAGAAGGGCAGTCATCCTGGAAGATGAAGATGATGAGGATGATCTACCCATTTCTGCTTTTGTTTCTCAATTTGCTGCATCTATTCCAACTGTTCCAGAACATCAGTTTGAAGAGAAAGAGAAAGAAGAAGAGAAAGTGAAAGGGGAAGAAGAAGAGAAGAAAGAGGAAGAAAGAGAGGAAGAGGAAGAAGAAAAAGAAGAACAAGCAGATGAACCAGAACGAACAGATTCTCCAGCAGAAAAGGAGGATCTACAACAGCCTGTCACTGAGAAAACTCCTAAGAAAGAAGAGTTCTTTTCTCCTCCAGAAGACATGGAAACATGGGGAGATACAGAAAGAGAACACACACCTCTACTACTGACTTTTAGAGAAGAGGATGAACAAATAGGTGTTAGTCGATCACCTCCTAATGCTGAGGATATTCATGCTGCATAGTTTCTTGAAGGAGAGGCATAATCTCCACACACTGAACTTCCTGCTGACATTCATACTGGCTTGACTCCACCTTCAGACTGAGCTGAAACAAGCACTCAGACTGACAACTCTAGAGATTTTCAAAGGCTACTTGAGATTATCTTGGAACTTAAAGGTCAAATTTATGCCATGGGATATGAATTTCAGACCTTGCGAGAATGAAAATCATGCAATGTTCATCACTTTGCATGATCGGCTTAAAGATGTTCAGCGTCGGATTCGGGATACCGCAAAGGGCACTACTCTCACCCAAGTACGGGAAGATTTGAGGAAGTTGGAAGACACTGTCAAATCTATGGAGGACTTTCAACTTGTTCGCATTCCTCGAGCTCCTTGATTTTTTTTTTATGCTGACAAAAAGGGGGAGAAGACTTTGCAGATTTTTTGAAGATTTTTTAAGATTGTTCTCAAAACCAAACCAAACCAAAACTTATCTTTTTATATTGCTATCTTGACTTTGACTTGAGTTTTTAAACGTGTGCAGTTTTTTTAATGAGTGCTCACTATGGCAATACTTTTTAAGCTTCGTAAATTAGATAGTACTGTCTCGTTTATGACTAATGAGGTTTCGGTGAATACGGATCTGTATGTACGGGGTATCTCGTGTGCAGGATAACTTCTACTATCTTATTTAATCTTTTATGATGCTTGCTTAAAAGTTGTATTGCAGGGTGATAATATTCAAATCTGCAGGAAAGTTTTGTCACCATAAAAAAGGGGGAGATTGTTGGATAAATTCTCTTGAAGTATTTTGAAGTTGACAAAACGTGTTTATCAGTCTAGTCTGAAGACTTACAGACTCTATTGACAAAGTCTGAAGACCAAAGTCTGAAGCTAGCAAGACTCAAGACTTATATTTCAAATTCTGCTCACATAGACAGTTTCCAGAACGACGTTTATTCTGATCTTATATGATCTTTATTCTAACGACTAGTGGATATCTTTCTACTGGATTCAGCACTAAACGATCTTACTTACATATGGAATATGTTTAGATTCTCTAAGGATTTCGCAACTTATATTTGGAAGGATCTACTTATGGAAACCGAGATCCCGATTGTATGGGCGAGCGGGATTGATGGGCTATCAACACTTACCTTAAAGAGCTCGAGATCTCTCTAATTGATTCTGTCCAACGGGTTGATTGGAAGAACTTCTTTGGAAGGTGCCAACGGTATTGAAGGCATGAAGAAGTATATAAGAGAGATTCTCTAGTTGTTGAAGGGTGCGGATAGAAGAATTCCAAAGTCTGAATCTCCTTTTCTATTTTGCGATATCATTATTTGAGCGTTACATGTAATCAAAAGAGAGATCATATTGTAGTGAGACCTTGAGGAAGTGTAGTAGAGTAATCTGCACTGTGGAATCAAGAGCGTGAGACTGTAATCACTCTTATTGATTCTTAGTGAAATCCAGCTAGAAGGGTTGTCCGTGCGGGAGAGTGGACGTAGGCTTGATCTAAGCCGAACCACTATAAATCTGGAGTCTTGATTCTCTATCCCTAATCCTTTTATCTTTAATTACTTTCATTTGCTCTGATTGTTGTTTTTAATTCTTTAATCTCTCATTCGGATTAAATTGTTGAAATCGCTTTAAACACCTATTCACCCCCCTCTAGGTACTAATTCTAGTCCTAACACATGGCACTTGATCACGAGACAAATAAAGGACATATGGCGCATGGGGTGTCACGTTTGTTAGCATCAAATGGACAATGGGCCTAAGAATGGTTCAGGTCCCGTGGCACTTGATAACGAAGCAAATGGAGAGACAGAGGCCACGCGGGATAGCATGATGGGCAGCGCTGGCAATGGGGTCTCAATTCAACAACTGGTGGGGTGAAGATCTCTCTCTCTCTCTCTGCAATCCTAATGGCGATCGCGACATCAATTGATCACAAAGCAATAGGGAGACAAATGCTACGAGGGGTGGCTGGACCTAAAGTTGGGGTTTTTATAGAACCAAAAAAAGTTTAGAGTAAATTGGGATTGGACCTAAAATTGAAGGTTTTTTATGGGAAAAGATTATGATAAAATTAGGCCTGGATCTAAACTTAAGGATTTTTTACGGTATTAATCCCACTCTGATGTGAAATTCTTTTTGATTAACACCCTCATACATGCACTTCAACAAATCCCCCTCACATATAACCAATGTTAGGCTCGCTTTCTCTTAATCTATGTATAATTCTATACCACTATTATCTCAACTCAAATCTTCACCTTGGCCCAGCCAAGTTATGGCCAATGTTGGTTAAGAATAACATGTACCCTTTAGACTCTGCCTTAATTGTCTTGGCCCAATCAAGCTTTTGCTGGCAAGTCGAGAGAAACCATCCTTCATCTTGATGAAGGAGTCACATTTTAGATTTTTTTTTTTTTTGAAATATTTATCAAATTCTTGTCAACAATGAGGGCTTACCAAGCAATCATGAGCTTTTATATCACTTATTAGGTCGATGCAAAAGAAGTCTAATGCCTATAATAGAAAAAGTCACTAAGAGGGAGGTCAAGTTTGAACTCGTTGATAGATCTAATTACATTCAATTTCACTTAAAAGAATCACTAAGACATGATCAAATTGCAATATATTAGTTACTCAACTTTACTCCACATTTGAATGTTCTATTTCTTTTTGCTTAATACTCGCACGTGCATTTTCAATAATAAACTCAATGTGGACCTTCTCCAATAAAAATATGGAAAAATATTTCAATGTGCTTCTTCTGAGTAGGAAAGGTGAGATTTTGTTAAGTTCTAGAGTTGAAGCCATCCGAAAAGGGAAAAGAAGCACGTATCGGAATCATTGATTTTCTTCACAAAATTGAAATCCCCGTTCTCCCATTTCATAAGTGATAAATTAAGAACAAGTCTGCCGAGTCAATGTGACGAGCTCTTAGACTTGATGGACAAAGGTGATGTATGTTGGAAGCCCAAAGAACGCCAAAAAAGAGGTCTTGACAGTCTCATCTTCTGCATAACCAAGCATTTATATGGGAAAAGCACCAAAAAGCCATAAACCTATTACAATGGTATCAATTCAGTTATAAACCTTTCAATTGAATAAATTTAATCTTAAACACTTTTGCATTGGTATTAATTGAGTTTATTCGACCAATTTATACAGAAAATCATTGACACAGATACCAATCATCTTACATAGCATGACCGATGTTGACGTTAATATTTTTATATGATTTTTAATTATTTTGTTATTTATTAATTATTTCCTTTTTTTTTTTCTTTCTTCCTCATTTTCCTCTACCCACCTCCAGTAGGCGGAGGTTGTCGGTTGTTCGTGAGGGCAAGGGTTGGGACGCCCTCATTGACCACAAGTAAGACCAACCCTCACCAACTTTTGGTGAGGGCTAGCGAGGGTAGCGCGAGGTAGGCGCTTTCTAGATCCGGTGAGGGGACCCTTGTCTAGCCCTTGCCAGAGGCCAGCAAGGGTTGACGAGCACTAAGAAACCCTCACCGACCTTCCCCGGCCTCTGGCAAGGCTCTTGGCCCTCGCGCTCAATGGCCGGAGGCTAGTGTAGGAAAATAAGGAACACAAAAAAAAGGAAAAAAAAAAGAAAAGAAGGAAAAGAGAGAGAAACAAGGAAAAAAATAATAATTTAAAAATAAGTAAATATTACATAAGAATGTCCACATTAGTGCCATTTGTGTTGCATAGGACGACTAATATTCATGTTGGCAATTTCTAATATAAATTGGCCGAATGGACTCAATTGGTACCAATGCGAAAATCTTTAGAACTAAATTAGTTTAAATGAAAATTTTGGGACTGAATTGGTATCAATGCAATAGGTTTATGACTTTTTTTTTTTTTTTTTTTTTTTTTTTTGTATATTTGCTCATTCATATGTTGTCTCACTTGTGCACATACAAGAACGTGGGACTTATTCCTACCTAAGGGACCTCTATATGCACTTCACTTCCTTTCATCTCTCAAAAGTGGGAGTTAGTTTAACTAATTCTCTAGAATTTTTTTCTTAGATTATTACTTATCAAAATGAAATTCTCATTCAAAATTGTATAACTTGGCAAAATTAGTATTCAGTTGTAAAAAGTGCAAAAGATTGAGGGAGAACCTAGCATTACAGTAACTTCTAATTACGGTATTATTCATCCTTTAGTTTGTAGAATAACAATTTGCCTTAACAGCTTGAATGGAATTTCATAAATAAAAAAAAGAAGTGAAAAAAGATAAATCGGAAGTTGAGATCCTCATTCAAACTTACTATATAAACAGTAGAGATATTATATTCCCCATTTGAGAGGTTAGCATGGTGTTCCAATTTGGACGGACAAATTATACCCCATATCACTACCACTCTGCACCAGGTCGAATTCCAACCAGCCATTCCTTATCTTCTAGAGTGATATTCTCTTCGATCTATTCTAAGGAAACTCTCAGACACATAATTTTCATGTCGAGATTTCTTAATCACATACGTGACTATTGTTTGAATGCATGGATCATGTAAATCCGTAAGATCATCATGGCAATTGGTCAAGCGGTCATGACTTGATTACTTTACAAGCCTAATCATTGGTCTCAATTCCTAATCTATCATCAGTATCAGAAAACTTTGGTTAGTATTTCGTCGATTTTGGATCTCGCAACGAAAAATCTTTCACTAAGTGTTATATTTTGATTCTCATTGAAGGAGACTAAGTGTTATGTTTTGGTTTTCATTGAAGGAGACTCAAGTGATGTATTAGTTTTGGATAGAGAGAATTAAATGCGAACGAAACTATACACTTTATAATCTTGAAATTAAAGAAGTCACTGGCTTATTGCACGTTTAATATCAATAATAATTAATGTCGAAACCTAATTAATGACATAATTTAGACCCACTTTATCTAATAATGAAAGCCCATTCAAATTAAAGGAGTCTATACAATATTGGAGGCATTTCGACAACATTGGATATGAACAATATGCTTGATAAAGCACTACCTTCTACTAAGTTTAAGGCTACAACATCAGAATCTAATCAACGACGTTTGACAGCGAGGACAACACTTAGTAAATAGTGAGAGGACTAGTAACAACACCTAGAGGGGGGTGAATAGGTGTTTAAACAAAACCTTGGCAAATATATGCGGAATAAAATAAGTTGTGAGCAAAGTCTGAAGAACAGCAGACTTTGAGCGAGATCAGACTTTAACACAATAAAGAGTTTAGAGAAGAGAATAAGAACACAATGTTTATAGTGGTTCGGCTTAGACCAAGCCTACGTCCACTCTCCCACGCTAACAGCCTTCTTGGCTGAATTCCACTATGCAATCAACAAGAGATTACAACTTTGAGAGCAAACACTTAGTAGTAGATCACACTATCTCACTAAGTCACTCTTTTGGTATTTCTCTCAAGATCACAAACGTTTAAGCTCACGAGAGACAAGTGTATGATAGAAGATCGCTCAGACTTTGGAATTATAAATTCTACACTCTATCTCTTACTTGCTCATCGGTCCTTCATCTCCTTAAATACTCCTCCACTTCCAAAACTAGCCGCTGGACAGCATCTTGAGGATCGTCTTTCAATATACCCATTGGATAGCTCTGTATCAAGAAGATTTGGTAGCCGTTGAGTGACAAAGGTAGAATCCCAAATTGATTCCGATCGCCCATACAAACGAAATCTTGGTTTCCATAAGTAAAGCTTCTTCATATAGAAAGTTCTTGTCTTCAAGATCCAATTGTCAATCAATTAGATTGAGTCAATCAAATCAATCTTAATGTAGAATCCAAACCAGATCACTAGCCGTTATATCTTTGGAGCTTGTGTTACGTTATGTCGAATCTGGATGTAAAGTTTGAGAGCAATAGACTTTACAATCTGAGTCTAACTGCGATAGACTTTGCAATCTGGGTCTGAACAGATTTAGCTTTAAGGTCTGAACACAGTTTGTTATGTTCTGCTTCAGCATAGAGTTTGTCTTCTGGTTCAACTTCAGCATAGAGTTTGTCTTCTAATTCAGTTTCAGCATAAAGTTTGTCTTCTGGTTCTTCATTCACGTTCAGTCTGGAATTTGTCGAGTTGACGACTTCGATGTAGAACAGACTTTGACACTAAAGTCTAGCAGGTCTTCGGACTTTGACACGAAATTTGGAAATCTTCAAAATATACTTTGGACATGTGTTCCGTTCGGTTTTCCGGCCATCTTCGAGACTTTGACAATATCCTTTACATGTTCAATCATTTGCATAGTCTATTACTCAACCATCAAACATGTTAGTAGCCTTTGATTTATTTTGTCATCTTCAAAACATCATAAGGGATTTCCCTAACAAATAGTGATCCAAGATAGATATGAGGACACAACGTCGGAATTTAATCAATGACGTTGGACAATGATAACAAAACCTAGTACACATTGTTCCTAGATGCATGTATAAACACAACATTGGAATTTAATCAACAATGCTAGACAAAGGCAATATTTAGGCCTCGTTTGGTTTAGCATTCCCAAGGGCTTTCAACCCCGAAAGCCCATTGGGAAAAAATTTAGGTCTTTAGTTCAGCATTTGGAGATGTCCTTGGCCAAATGCTGGCCTTTGAAATGTAAGTCCACCTCTACTATTCATTGTTGACTCTTTTTTTTTTTTTTTTTTAAATCCGATCATCTTCCCAACACCCCAACCGTCGTTGATCGGCAACGGTGTTTCATCGGATTTTATTTTTATTTTTTTAAAAAATAATAAAAATCCTTTGTAAATGTTGGGTTCACCTTTTTTTTTTTTGTCATTTTTATCTTTTGACAATCAATCGCTCAACTTTTTATTAATACACTAGAATGATCATTAATTAACGAAGATGCTTAATACTACAATAATTAAAGAAAATTATTCAAATTTGAAAACAAACCTAAAAGAACCATAGACTAAAAGTTGAGCTTTGCATCTAATCTATAATCAATTTCTTTTAATATAATTTTTAAATAAATTTACTAATAGATATATTTTATATTACTCTCAACATGAAAATGTAAAATGTTTTATAGTCATTGTTTCTTTTTTGCAATTTTAAAAATACTAAAACTAAAAAACTTAATTTGGTCACACTAAAGGGCTTTTCAAATATATGTTTACCAAACAGTCTTGCATTTCCCTAAAGCACTTTTCAATTATAGTTTACCAAAACAGTCTAGCATTTCTGAAAACCCCTTTACCTCAAAGGTATTTACATTCTCCCAAGGGCATTTCCTCAAAGTCGAACCAAACGGGCCCTGAACACTGTCTCTAGATGAGGATGAGACACAATGCCGGAATCTAATCAACTGCGTTGAACAATAGGTTAGCACTTGAATCTAATCGAGAACACTTCCTGGGATAAAGATACTTGCCGAAATTGAATATATGCTAGGAATCTTAAGCTAAAGCTAAGCTAAAACTAAGTAAAGATAAATGCAATATAGAGTAGTTTTGTGTATTGTTTGGGGGGTGTTTGTTGGATAGCTTGTGATATTTATAGGCCAACTTAGTAACCGTCAATGGTCGGTTATTTCCTCTTCAAGAATCGTTCCACGTTCCATGTTGAGCCACTTTATCCATACTTGTTCGACAACGGTGTCATGGCTTGTCTGGCCGAGTTTGGTGCCCTTTTTAACTGTTCCAGCCTATTTTTACCACCAAGATTGCATCTTCGTTATTAATCTCTGGCTTCGATACGTGGCAACTTGCCACTTCATTTCGGTATTATATGTCTTTGTTCGTTTGTCGAAATCCAGCCAAACTTCCTCAAAATCCTCAATTGTCTATTCTCGTATGGATATTTATGGGCTAGGCCGATATATATTATGGCCGACTGACATACAGTTGTGATGGTAGCTTTAGAGCTTTCTATCCCTTGTGACCAGTACATGCCCGTAGAGGTATTTTTGGGTTTGCAATGCTGGTCTTACTCCTTATTCGCATTGTGGTGGGGCAAGATTAGACGAGCTCACCTAGTCTGCGATGGTACATGGGAAAAATCTGCAGCCTCAAGCCGAACATCCTCTTGCAGTAATCTATAATCTGAAAAACAGGAAAAAAAATAGATTACGGCAACTAAAAATGTCGGAGGAAGGTTAGAATGTTAGAATTTGTGCAGGTGCTTTAGATTTTCGGATGAAAGATTTCATGAAGTAGTTGACATGTGTATATGCACATCTGATTTATTGCAGTATCCTCCATTAAGCTTTTCCTTAGTTAGATGAAAAATGACTTTATGTGCATTGATGCGTGTCAATATCAGTGTTCATATATCTCCAAAATGCTTTTGCCAACAACAGATACGTCGATCTTTATATAAAGTCGAATAAAATATTTGATTGATTGATTAGTAAGATGGATTAATGTTGATGCAACAATTTGGGGAGATCTCGTACACATTTATGCAGACGAGAATTTTGAATATATAGTCATAAAGAAAAAATTGAAAAGATGATGAACAACCCATATGGACGATTCCTTTTTTTAAAATGATATGCATGAAATGATTAGGAAAATTTGAGCTTCCTTAGGTGTAATCATTAGAAGTGAGGCAATGTTAGGTTAAAATGCATTACTGATGAATGTTCTTACACGAGCAAAATTTAGGCCATAGTGATGGACGGGAAAATTCATTATATGTGATGAATGTCACCAACAAAATTTTATTTTCTCAAGTTATTTGAAAATCCATCTTAAGAACGTTGAATAAAAATAGATGATTCTTAAGTCACAAACACCAAACAATTTAGACTAAATAAATAATTCAGATTAGTGCCAAACTACGGGACAATGCATACAGACGGGTCTCTCGACTTCCCACTTTTATCTTTAACTCTTTTTATAGCACTCAAAAATTTTAAATTTTCATCGAAATAGTTAAAACGTATAAATTTCGAAACGTTCAATAAATTAGGAATTCCATTTATTTTTTTCATGCGTCTGGGGACAATTGGTTGGGCCATCAAATCACATTAGATTCGAAATTTCCCCATTAATGTCCTAAGAAGTAACAAGTGTCCATTGCAAATAATCTCCAATAACCGACCAAAAAAAATAAAATAATCTCCAATAAATATTTTAGCAAAAAAATATCTCCACTAAATAGGAGGGGGGTGTGGGCGGTGCTCCCTCTTTCTTTTTGGCACATGTTAAGATAACGACGAGGAGATATTGCATCCATGATCTGTTTCGTCTCGTGACTGAAGCTTTGGTCTTGGGCCCTCCAAGGCAATGGAGGTCGCCTCGTCTCAGGTTCACACAACAAATTTGTCCTTTCGGTTCCTTTTTCGTGTCTTTTTCTGTATGTGTTTGCATGTATTTGCCAGGATTAAGTATACCCTGCAGACCTGTAGAGCGCGTTGTAGCCAAACACCATAGTTTAGTCACTGTCATGGCACATCACATTATAGAAACAAATCTATGCATATATGAGAGCACAATCTCCACGTGTGTGCAATGAACACGGAGCGTTGGGGCAATGAAAAGTTGGACTCGAAAGACTCATGATTGAAATACTTTGTGGCATGGTATGGAGTTCCAATGGTAACCCTTAAGAGAGGTGGTTATGCTAATTGCACACTCTCATCCTTGTTAATGATAAAAAATTAATAGGTGTTCTTTATATATAAAGACACACGGGAACTCTAATCCCGTGGACAAAGAGGACATGATGATAACCGAGAGAGGGAGCAAGTAGAGCATGTTGGAAAAAATGAGGAATTTCATGGCTCATTTAAAAAGAAAGTTAATATCTTGATATATCGAAAAGTATTCGACAAAATACTCACTGAAATATGGACCAATGAGCGAAGGGTCATGTGTTGATTGTTGGATGAGAAACATAAATGACAAGAAAATTAAAAACACTAATATTGGTAACAATTGCTGTCAGCAATATAAAGGTACTGGAATTTAGTGGTACTCTAGAAGTAAATATGAATAATTGCGCATTCTTTGATTGATTAACGGTTGTTTATAAAAGTACAATGCAGAAATATATAAAAAGTCATCGTTCATTATTAGTCATGATAGATTCCTCTCTCTTTTGACACGTGTTGGGAAGAGACATGCATTCATTATCTCTTTCGGCTCGCGACTCAAGGCCGTGTTCATTGGGTCCGCAAAGGCGAGGTCTCGGGTTCACACTACAAATTTGTCCGAATGGATGCATTTAATTTCTCTGTACTGGCAAGGATTGACTTTGCTCCAAAAAGTCGTCCAAAACGGTTGATGCGTGGAACACGTTTGAAGACAAACACCGTACTTCAGTCATTGCCATGGTACATCCCGATATGGAAACAGATCCAGGTGAAAGCACTCCGTCGTCGAACGTGTCCCTCATCCCATGGTGCAATGCAAAATCGGACTAGGACGGATCCACCCTACGGAAGATAAAGTTACACTAGTTGCACTTTAATCCTATACAAGGAGTACAATGCAAGTTTTATGGCTCGCAATCAACTAGTACAAATAGTTATCGAGATTTTTTTACTCGACGGTTATATGAATGTCTACAGGACTCTGTTATTTAAAAGTCACATCGATTTCACTATTTGATAGTTAAAACGAATCCATTATTTTGACGAATATATCGACTCTACTATTCAATGGTTACATCAACTCCACTACCTTAGCTGTGTATACCACAATATTTGGACATTTTCTAGTGTACCCTCATAAAAAAAATTGAATAATTTATCAACTATCCATTTCTTTAAAGTTATCATATACACCGTTATCATCAGTAAATTTGATTTTGCCACCCAAGCGCCTCTTGAATTATTTTTAGGGACAATTAATTGATGTATCACTCGCAATTTCTTTACTAAATCGTCTTTTTCTTGAAATTACTTGGCCTTTGGTTAATTTAATTAGGCCATCTTTCAAAAGTAACTCAAATTTGTCAAATTTGTTAATGTTGAATGAGCAAACTTGAGTGTCTTCAGTCTTAGCAATTGTTGTTTTCTTTATTTTGGAAGGCTTTAAGGCTGGAAAAACATAAAACTTGTCGAGCACTACTTTTGCCACAGCTATTTTAATATTTTTACGTTGGTTAGATTCATCCATTAGCTCATATATTTCCATTGAAGCCATGTCTTGTGTAGTGTCTTCATGTTACTTTTTATCTCTTTTTTTAAGTAGTTGCTCATACTTGGACACTTTCATTGCCATTTGGAATAGATTGGCAAAATCTTGACCTTCGACTAGGAAGAGGGACTAGGAACATACTCATTACCATTGGATTTGCTTGTAGCGATTGGTCTAACGATTCTGGTCACCAATAATGTATTTTTCTAATAAAGTAGAGAGATTTTGTCTCGGATCTAAGAGATTTTAATGGGTGGTTGTCGGTCTGAATCTGAATACGTCCTATTGGGGCCAGTTGTACCTAGTACCTACCTATTGAGGCAATTAAATGAAAAGCCTTAGATTTCTCGTTGGTCCTTCCACTCTCTCTTTATTAACATCAGAAACTGGTCCCCTCCTTCTTCCCCACCCTTCCCCCCATGTCGAAAGAGAAACAACATAATGAATTTACTACATTTTCTATCCATTTTGTGCTGACGTAATGGCTTGGGTGATTAATGACGTCCCTCAGTATACTTGACACCAATTGAAGGTCTAGCCTTATCAGAACCAAAGGAAAAAGGGGTGTAGTATTCGATTTGGATTGATGGATATTTTGCTCAATTGCAACTTCATTAACTAAGAATAATTTTGGAGACTATGTCTCTCGTTGGGCTAATGAAATCATAGGACCGAACCATTTGTGTGTTTTTATAAAAGATTAATCAAATGAAAAGATTTACATAAGTGGTATTATGGGGAAAAAAAGTAACATAAAGGTCCATTTATTGCCTCTATTCATGATTGTAGGTATGCCCATTGCTTTTACATTTTATTTTTGCAATTTTGACCATTTCATCCGTCGTATGACACCGGTGCTAGATTAATGCGCTGTTTCTTTCATCAGTTAATAGCAAACTTACAAAAGCATCCGCATTCTTGCCTTTGGCAGGTGACTAAGAAAACACATGATGATGGAGCCATTGTACCACTGAAACTGAGTCGATATAAAGTTAGGGACAAGATTTGATTTGATTCTCAAAAGGTGTCAATGCAAGGCACGTCCAGCCGATTGAGCGACCTCTTTCTCGATCTTTCCACGTTTAAAAATTGATTATGAATCATCTTACTTGCATATTCTTTTGGAGGGTCACTTCGTGTGTTGATTTCTTGCTCTCTATCTATTTGACATGCATAAGACATTAAGTGACATTCGTTTAAAAAGATGACCAAAGACTTCCAAACACCCCATTCTTAATAAACAAAAAAAATGAGATTGAAACCCATCCGTTTCCGAAAATAAGGGCACAAGAGAAAGCGAATACATGATACTAGTGATCCACGGTGAATTTGCTGATTGAATGCTAGATTTGTGAAACTGGGTACATAATCGCAAGTTGTACATTCTATAAGTGAATGTATTTGGTAGATGGCAAACTGTTTAGCTGGTTAGGGTTTTAAATAAATACCGGAAAGTATATAAATTTGGGGGTGTCCACCAACTTATTTTAAATTCTTTACTTGGAGGAGTACAAAACTACAAAATTAAATTGAATTTACTAGTGTGTGGTTTGATTCATAAGTTATCAAGTCAAACTTGACTTTACTATTACCAATTAAATCTTTCGATATTGTTGGAATTATATATGTGTAGATATTTCATAATATTATTAACTACATTTGAATTTATCAATGAAATTTTGGCAGAATATCTTTTAGCCCATCGACTCTACTTAAAACTGTAATTTGCCAGCCAATCATATATTTTCTTATACATGAGACATCATGAAATCAGGATAACGAAATCTTCATGATCAAGAAATTTTAAAAAAAAACTAAGATGTAATAATCAAAGCAAGAAACGAGTCTTAAAATGGTTAGTAGAAAAAGGGGTTCTAATCAGCTTAATCTTTAGAAATTAAAAATTATCTAAGTACAAATCCCTAATTAGTTAATGTTGCAACTTAAATTCATTTAAGGCCTAATCGAAGTGCCAATGAATTCTTGGGGAGAGAGATATACAATGTTAAGCAAGTTCCTAAAAAGTTTCATCTCAGATTTTGTCCAATTCTCGGAATCTCTAGAATGTAAAGTAACTAGAGGCACTTCCTCTTTCTAGGGATGAAAAAGATACAGGGAGAATTAGGGTTACGAGACATGCGGGCATGAGTATATTAAAATAAAGAATATATTTGTTGAGCTCACCGTCCATACAATTCGCAAAAGGATGGGCCGCGGAAGTCTTCGTAGGAGGGAAAGCCCCTTTTATTTTTGGTGAGGAGCCCTTTTACCAAGTCGAGAATCCAAGAAAGTCCCTGGTTAAAGGAGTGCTAATGAATTCTTGGAGAGAGAGAGAGAGGAAAGTCCCTGGTTAAAGGAGTGCTAATGAATTCTTGGAGAGAGAGAGAGAGAGAGAGAGAGAGAGAGAGGGGACAGGTGAGAGTTAAAGCACCTTTGCCCTACCACCGACAAGAGACGATGCAAAATCAAAGCACCTTGTCCTATCAAACACGTGAATCGCGTCCTCCATTTTCTCGACCAATTTCTCTTTTATTTTCCCTCCCGTTTTATAACATATAAAAGCTGGTAAGGGTTCCGATGATTACTAGAAATTATTATTCTATCAAAATATCTCGCATTACTGAACTTTTTTTCCGTAACTAAAGAAATGCTAATAAATAATATAAAATATGATGTGCAAACATGGGCTAATACATCTAAAGATAAGCATACACATAGACAAATGCTCTATTTGTTTCGCCGAAAACTCAATAATAAATAAACACGCTTTTCTGGAAAGCATTTTCTATGAGTACGATTTATTTTCCTTTATTTAGTGATGTATAATCGAAAATGTTTTCCACTGTTTGAATTCTATTAGAAAATGATTTCACACTTTATCTAAGCCATAAAAAAATTGAATTTTTTATTTTCTAAATTTTTAATTTAAAAAAAAAATCAAAATTTGAATTATTTTATTTTATATTTACTTTTATTTTATTTTTCTCTTTTCCTTCTTCTTTTCCTTTGCTTCCTTTGGTGCTTCGTCCCCAGCTAGTTTATGAGGGGCAAGCTTGAGTTGTCACCGGAGGTCGCGAGCTCGCCAAATTTGGCGAGCCTTGCCACTTGCCGCTTAAGCCTCACTGCAAGCTTGTCGCGAGCTCGGCGGCTTGACAAGCTTAAGCCTCGTCGCTCGAGGCCGCAAGCTCACCCGATCTAGCGAGGGTCTAGGCTTGTCGGCCTTTGGTGGTGAAACTCGAGCCTCATCAACTTGTTGCTAGAGGCTACGAGCTGGCCCGATTTGGCGAGGCTCGAGGATTGCCCTGGAGGCCACAAACTCGCCGATCTGGCGACGCTTGAGGCTCACTGGCCTCGGGCGAGCTCGAGCCTCGCCACCATAGGCCGTGAGCTTGCCCAATTTAGCGAGGCCAAAGTTCGCCAGTTGTCCCTATGGTTGGCGACAGGTGGAAAAAAAAAAAAAGGAAGAAAAGAAATTTAAAAAATTTGAATTTTTTTTTAAAAAATGTAAAATTCGATTTTTTTAAATATAATTTTATAAAAACAATTGTTTGCAAACCAAGCACCACATGGATTTAGAAAACGTTTTCCAGTTCTTTTAAAGGGGAAATCATTTTTCCTAAATTTAAGTTTTAATAGGAAAACTTGTTCTATTGACTAAGAAAACATTTTCCGTTGACTCATTTTCCTAGGCAAATCAAACGCCGAAAAAATAAGAAAATGTTTTCCTTGAAAATATATTCCGCAAAACAAACACACCCAAAGTTATAGTTGTAAACTCATTTATTCACATAACAATGACAATATTTACAGAAATTGGGTGATTTAGAACTTTAAAACGTGTAAAATGAGAAATCAAACCACAGTAATTAGATGAGCACTTATCAGAAAATACATTCTAGTTTCAAAACAAAATTGAAAACATAACTCAACAATATACATTTTGTGCATACTTTTTTAGAATTTTGTACTTAATAATTCGGTAACCATAATGATTGGACTAATAATAATAATTCATCCTGCAACTGAAATAGAATATTCTGCAATATAACTCCTTACTTCTTTAACTTAGAAAATTAAAAACTCTTTGCAGGGTACGAGTTTGGTCATAAATTGCATTATCTTCATCCGTTGCTTCAAAGTGCACGTTGAATTTTTTAGTGGATCAATCGTTTTATTCTTAAACAACTAAAAATCCTAGAAGTATCTTAGAATACAACAATAATGTTAGGCATACTTCTACGAATATTGTATTTTGAAAAAAAAAGAAGAAAATTTTCATTCTGTTGAAATTAAATAATAATCAGGATTATTATTTCCAATACTCAGCATTTATTGATTCTAATAAATCTATTTCTATATCGAATTATTACAGCATACATATTATGATTACATGAAATATCACTAGAGCATGTTAACGCAACAATTCTCGGATAGTATCGAAATTTACATACTGAAAATAGTCTATATATTGAAAACTAAATTGTTAATAACACGAAAAACTCTGAACTAGTACAGTTGTGACAAATTTACTCCAAACTAATTTTTAACCACAAAAAAACCACTCACATAATTAAATGAGCGTAAATTTGGCAAAGAGGAGTGTAAATTCATCACTAAGGAAGAGTAATTTTGTTATAAATGTACTAGTTCAAAGTTTTTAATATTAAAAAAAAATAGTTTCGGTAAATTTTTCAAATATACACCAATTTGAAATTTTTCGTAGTATTAACCTATAAAAGAATTACTTCACAAATGGAAACTTGTGATGGTAATGTGATTGGTCAAGTCATACGAAATTAATTCCAACATACATGAAGAAATGGTTCCAATTTTGAATATGAAACCCATCTCAATCATAAAAGTCCTTGGTTCATCTAAGGCGGTGCTGAGTTCAACGCTTAACTTTATATACATACTCATACCTTGTTAGGGTTGCAGTAACGAGCTCGTCCACTGAGACTTTATTATTAAAATAATATTCTGTAACGAGCATGCCACTTTCGTAGTAATGCTTGGATATTTGTTGAAATTGGTCACTCTCTTCTGGATAGTTTTTCGTTCGCCTATAAACATTTTTTCAAACATAATCTTTTGTATCTCCAGTCTCTTTCCTTGCATCCACGGCTATAAATAGAGCAAGCCTGCCCTCACCACACCACACCGCCCACGCACTCTCTTCCTCCTCTAGTTTTGCTCTCTCTAAACACTCAAAAGCCTAGCCTCTCTCCTCTTGCCCTATTTCTTTGAGATTCGAGATAATGGCGAGCAAGACCCTCGGCCAGATTCTCCGGAGGGAGAGAAGCAAGGTTGACCAGAGCATGTTGAACAGCCTGCTTGCCATTTTCGACGACGAGAAGTTCATGAAGGAGATGGTCGACATTCACGCTCCTGACGAAGGAGACGTTGATGTCCAATCTCTCTTCCTTCTGGTCGACAACGCCCTCCGTGGAACTGCCGCGATTGCCGACTCTGTCGTCAACCCTAAGGTAAAAATTGAAATAATGTCATGTGTTTTGTGCATGTGCAGGCGCGTGTGAGAGAGATTCAGTCTAAAAAGGTTTTACTAAGTAAGCTTATCAATCTTTCAAAAGGGTTCGTCTATGGTGTAAACCGTAGTGAATTTGACCAACTTTCGCAAATAAACCACAACATTGTTTTTGATGGGCTGCATACAACCCTTGATCGGATAATTTTTATCCATTATGATGCTTGAGGTAATGTAAAATCCAGATATATATAAATAAAGAAGAAGAAAAAATCCCACCTAGGAGGTAAGCATAAAGCCGATATGTTCGGAAATTGCATGACCAAGGTTAGGCCGCCTGCAACCCGTTACAACCTCCGTACAGAATTGTGGACCACCGTGCAAGGACTACCACCATAACAGCCGACAATTGTTGCCTCCGCCCTCGACCATCATCGCGACCTTTGCATTCCACACCCGGTCACCACCCATGCCTCAGCTCTTGGCTGGCGCCTCATCACCTTTGATTTTCACTTGGTAGGCTGCGGTTTTTGTCTTAGTCTTCTAGCTTGAATTCGGCCCACACTTTTGAGCTTTAGATCTTGAATCTGAGATTGACCAAGCCCTGGATTTGAGATCTAGGGCTTGGGTCGAGCGCTGCCGTGCCAAAGATCCCGCAATCACGTTCAATCTCGGGTCAAGCTTGTGTGCGGCTACAGCTCCTTCCCCTCAACGACAGCGAAGATAGGGAAGGGAGAGACCCGGTGCTCCCAGCCATTTGTGGTGCTTGGGACCGCCGTTGCCGTGGCCTGTAGGCTACCGGCGTGGTGGATAACATACTTTTAGAACGCTTTTGTTTAGTGTGATTTAATAAGCATTTTTTCGAAAATTAATGAATTTATAACACTTAAAAAAATAAATCAAATAATTTTTTTTTCATTATCAACGAAAATGATTTCATTCTTAAAATATTTAGATTTTTTTTTTTTCAAGAAACAACTGTATCTTAAGATATACCTTCATTATTAGTGAAGTTTTGAATAAAAACTGACAATTTTTTAGATATAAATTCTGATCATATATCTATACGTAATTTCTATGGGATCACTGTGGATGTCCTTAGTTTTAACAGTTAAAAACCAAGAATTTTTTCTCATCATTTCGTTTAATTAGTGCCTCCCTCTCTCTCTAGCAATTAGTCTTACATATGCATGTACTGTAGGGCACTCAAGGATCTGGAAGCCCTGCATTCAAGCCACCAAAAGAAGGCTTCAATCCACCCCTTGCAGCAATCAACGAAGTGGCTTGTGAGGTATGTTATTATGTCCCTTCCAATATATATATATATTTTTTTCCTTTAAGTGAACAATGGCTTTTGTTTTGGCTAATTTTACCGTTTAGAGCTTGGTAATAGCTAATCCCACGTATTGACATCATCATCATCATGTTATCAGATCACATGCAAGGCATTAGACACCAAAAATGTGCGCGAAACGATGATCTCGATCTTTCACGAGCTGTCGAGCTACTCCTGGGTCAACAAGGCTGTGATTACCCTTTCGTCGCTAGCTCTATCCTATGGCGACTTTTGGCGACTCGCTCAGATCCAACCATCGGACAAGCTCGCTGAATCGCTGGCCATACTGAAGGGGGTACCTGCAATCACCAAGCCCTCGGACGTGCAAAAGATCCAAGTGTATGGAGTTCTGAATGAAATGATCAAGACCACATTGAGCATGACCGAGTGCATCGTGGAATTCGAGCACGACAGCAAAGATGTTCCTGAGCTGTCCACAGCAATCGACATCCCAAGCAGCGTTTATCAGATCATCATCAGTGTCCTCGCTTGCTCGATTCAGTTCACCAGCCTCATCAGCCTCGTCGATGAGTACGAGTCACTAACGATCCCTTTTTTTGCGTCTCTTTTGGGAAAAAAGAAACATGTTTTACATCCTTTATTTTATTTCTTTATGAAAACATGTAATGAATCATCTAAAAGCATTTCAACAGACTTGAATTTTAAAGGAGAGCGTTATTTTTTTCTTTTTCTTAAAGAGGGCTGCCTGTTATTTTCAGCTACAAGGGAAAAGATCTCCCGACCTTTGCTCGGAAAGTGAACATGATCCACCACACTATCAAGAGACATTACGAAGATTACAAACAAAAAAAGGGTAAAAGTTAATTTCTTCGATTTGTGATATTCATGCTTTCAATATTAGACTAACATTCTCATAAGTTTCAATTTGAATGCAGAGGAAATTAGAGAGTATCAGAGGCTGCAGCGACTATTCAATGCCCCTACTGATAATGTGGAGCTCATCAAGGCCTTGGTTTACATCAAGGACGATCCTCAGCCACTTTACATTGGCTCAAAGAAGACCACGGTTCAATCTTCTAACTCTCTAATTCCACAACACTTTATGTTTTTTTGGTCAAACTTTATGTTCCTAGTTGAGTACCGCAACGAAGCTATGGTCGTAAACTCGTCCTTGTCAAAGATTTCTTTTTAAACTGATTTGCTGAAATCAAGACATAACATTTGTTCTCACCTAAGTGGCACTTATATACCTAGTTTTGGCCCTTGCGTAAATTTGTCTGATTGACTTTAGTGGTAGTGACCAAAGGAGTGAAATGACGATCCTTGTTCATCGTTCCACTACATACAGGATAAGGTCGAGTCCCTGCGGAGGAAGAATGTGATGCTGCTGATTTCCGACCTAAAGTTGACCTCTCACGACCTTTCCATCCTCATCAAGATCTATAGCGAGCGCAAGTTCCATGAGGAGCGCTATGAGATCGTGTGGGTCCCGATCATCGAGCAAGAAGGCGAGGATGTGAACAACCAGTTCAAGAATCTACAGTCGCAAATGCCGTGGTACTCAGTGCGCTACCCAACACTTATCAACAAGGTAGCCATCAAGATCATCAAGGAAAAGTGGCACTATAGGCAAGAGACCATCGTGACTGTGTTGGATCCCCAAGGAAGAGTCTCAAACAAAAATGCCATGAGCATGATTAGGCTTTGGGGATGGGATGCTTTCCCTTTCACTGAATCAGTGGGAGCAAGCCTATGGAGCAAGCCTGGCATCAGCTGGTTTGAGCTCTTGTTGACTGACATGGTCATTCCTAAGATAAATGAAGCTGTAAGTAGTTCTTTGTTTTCTTATTCTTTTTCACTTTCCTTTTATCCTTTCGCTTAACGAAGAAAAACTGTGCTATGAGTTAAATTATAAAGCGATCTTAATTAATTGATAGAGGGTTAGAAAGATTTTGATTTAAATTTAGAATCAATTGGAAGATTTATTAGATAAAAAATGAGGGTCTTGTTTCTGCTAACATATACGACCCATCTTAAGTTAGAGGTAGGCTTTGCTGAAATTTTGTGGAAAACTTGAAACTAGAGCATGATCGTTTGCTTTGTATTGTAGAGATATGAGGACTGATCCTTAAGAACTTATTTCATTGATTACTCATCCGATTGATTATCACTGATCAGATCAAGTCTCGGAAGTACATCCTCCTTTATGGAGCTGAAGACAACAAGGCAATCCAGGAAATTGAGGAGCCAGTGAAGAAGATCATCGAAGATGGCGTCCCCATCGCCGCCTACAATGTCACCAAAAATCAGCTCTTCTGGAGCCGCCTCGAGAGCCTTATGCTCTCGAAACTGCAAACCAAAGCGGATGTGCACGAACCCCTCATGCAGGACATCCTCTGCCTCTACACCAACTTCAAGAAGGATGGTGGGTTCGCGGTCCTCACGAGCGGGTCGCAGGTTGTGATCAACGACTCGATAATCGACGTCACCAAGGTCTTGTCCCAGTACGAGACCACTTGGAAGAAGCAGGTCAAAGGGAACGAGAAGACGTTCGACGCGGCCTTCAAGGAGCACCGCGAGCGGGTCTTCGTCCTTCCGAGGTGCCACCACTTCTACATCCCGAACATGGTGGGCTACATCCCGGAGGACGTGAAGTGTCCGGTTTGTCCCCGCATGATGAAGAACATTGTCAAGTTTGAGTGTTGCCATGGCGCCCATTAGGGAACCTATGCATCTCTCTGCTGGTCCATGATCGCAATAAAGTTGCTATGCGAGTTGTCCTTAGACCGGGACGTGAAATAAAAGGGCTGTTTGCTGAGTCCTGATGAATTTGTGAGTTGCCTACGTTTAGGGCAACCAGTATCTAACTTGGCATGTACAAGTGCTTCGTTTAAGTACGTAGTTTTTCGCTCTGAAAGTGCTTTGCTCTTCTTTCACAATTCTCCCTGCATCCACGGAATGACAACATACCGTCCAAAGGCAACTTAGATAATGGATGAGCAACTTAACATTTGAATAATTAGCCATGCTTTCACTTAATAACTTAACTTTTAGAATAATTACAATTTTTCACATACTATCGGACCTTTATTCAATTAATTCCATTCCAACACTTCAATTTGATTATTTGTTCAATAAAGTGTTCACGTGGTCTTTTTACCAAATTATGAATCCTAAAATTCTCATTCGCTAAATGTCCATGCGATGTTTTTGGTGTTTATTATTATCTTAAAATGAAACCTAACCATTTTGTTAGACCAAATAAATCACGACACAAAAGTCATATAAAAGAATCACATCCAATTTATCAAAATAGTAATAAAAGAACAATTAAAAGATAGAGTACGCTAAAGTAAACTAATACGAGTTGTTGGTCAAAAAATTTGGCATGGCCTTGTTTTTAAGTTCCAGCACAGCAACTCCCATGAGTTGGATTTCGTTGGAGCTAAATTCAAATGAAATCCAATTTCCTTTCCAAAAGATTAATGTACATAAACCTAGAATGAACTAAAAGGTATTCATTAAAATCGCTAAACTATGTGAGTACTTGAGAAATGAAACTAAGCTAAATCTAATATTAAAATCTAACGACCTAGTAGATGCCTATTTTCCTAAACATTTTCCAAATTTTATTTTTTTAATTTTTCATATATATATTTTTGTATTTCTGGTAATGGGGACTCGGGCTGGGCTGTTGAGCCCAGTCTAAATGTGAATGGATCATAATTGTTGCTCGTAGGTTTGGGCCTAGGACATAATTGGACTCTTGCCTCAACTCCCTTCACCAAAAAAAAAAAAAAAAAAAAAAAAAAAACTAAGATTTCGTTTGTTTAATGAAAAATAACATCTTACTCATTCTTTAATATTAACAATAAAAACTTACCTTAACAGCTTGAATGAAATTTCAGTAAAAATAAAAATCTGGGCTCGAGATCCTCATTCAAACTTATTTTGTGAACTCCAGAGATATCATATTCCCCTGACAAATTTTACACCGTATCATGATCGCTTTGCATCAATTCGAATTCCAGCCTTGCAATTCTTATCTTCTAGAGTGTGATCGTCTGTTTATTTTGAAGAAACTCTTGGACACACATAATTTTGATGTCATGGTGTCTTATTCACACGCAACAGCTGGTTGACAAAGACCGTGTGCATCATTTGAAATCATAATGTTATCGCTTTGATTGATCAAGCAGTCATAACTTGATTAACAAGAAAATTACCATAACAAGATTTTGGACTACATTGACACAAGTACAATAGATTTAGAACCTTTTAGTAATTTTTCTCTTGATTAATTTACTAGTCGATAATCACAAGTTTCAATTCCCAATCTATTCTTGTACCATGAAACTTTGGTTAATCTTTTAGAGATGGGATTGAATTTAGGTGCAACGCTAGTCTTAGGACACTTGCGTAAGTGCTAGGACAGAGATGACATGTTTACTCAGTGGGGATGGCACATGGACATATTGTGCCAAACTAAGGCACGATGCATACATTTTAATGAAGTATGATGGATCTCTCGACTCCTAACTTCTATATTTGAATTTTGTTAAAGCATTAGTTTAATTCGAAACTTTGTAAAGATATAAGTTTTTAAATGTACGTTCAATTAGAATTTCTTTATTATTATCTATATGTCTGGACACTTTTTGGGCCACACTTAAATTTTTGAATTCCCGAACTATATTTCGTCCATATTTATGAGGAATTACCTTTTCACATCATACATTTCCACCCTCTAGTTAGTTCCAAAAAGAGCCTTTCGACTTGATTAAAGGAAAACGATGTCTACGCTTTGTATAGGTCCCCGAAGCCTCGCGATTCAAGGTTCTACCTTCCTAAAGAGGACAAGGAGGGCCTTTGCAAAAAATTCACTGCCAACATCATTTTGATAGTCATCGTTCGTCTTTAGTCACTCCAGAAGATTGAAGAGTCACGATAGATTCCCTCTCTTTTAGCACCCGTCGAGATATTGATAGAGAATGCCCTTATCATCTCGTGACTCACGCTGCATTTTTAGATTGACAAAGGCAATGGAGATCTATCTCAGGTTCACACAACAAAGTTGTCCGAATAATACTTTTTTTGTTCTTACTTTTGTGTATGTAATTATATCAATTTACGAGGACAACATAACATCCCAATGTAACAACAGACCAATGTGAAAGCACTTGTCTTCCAACGTAACTTTCATTGAAGCATGTGATTAATGTAAGAGTTTTCCTAATATGAGATATATTAATTGATATTGTAATTTATCATTTTACGGAATTGGTCCAAGGTAAAATAAAAGGTTTCTTGATTAGTCTAATATGAGACTGGCTAGTGTGGGTTGAGTTGAGCCCACCCCGTAATGAGGCGGCTTGACTGAAAATTCTATAAATAGTGCTCAGATCTCTCATTTAACCCTTAACACACATTGAGTGTTTACTAAGCACTAAGGGCGATGGGGGCTGTCTCATTGAGTCAGTGATACAGAGAGCAATAGAAAAAAAGAATTTGCGCTCGGATCATCATTTTTCCACATCAAGAACAATGGTCCAAAATAGATGCGTTAATTTCTCTACTCTATTATTTATGTTCTTGTTCTAATTATGGAGATCGTGATATTGTGCTTTCACAGATTCCATGTAAATTAAAAAGAAAATGATGTATATTTTTGTATATATATTTGTATAAGAGCGTGTCATCCGTGTGCGTAGGAAATGGACATGATGGCAACTGAGAGAGGGAGAAAGTAGAGTAAACTAGGAACTCGACGGCTGATTAGTTTAAAAAAAAAAAACTAGTTTTTCATGAGGATGAACAATGAAATTTTTGTGGTAAAATTTCATAAACGAAAATCAATATATACTTTTTTGATAAAAATAAATAAAAATATATTGGCTCCATTTATTTAGCAAAAAATGAATGATCTTGAAAATATTTTCCTAAAAACGATTATTAGTATGGTCTAAAATAATTAGTCAATGAAAAATACTTTTATTATCGAAAACAATTAAAGTTTTAATATTTTTGTAATATTTATAGTCCATTCATTCTTATAGATAATACAAGTCAATAAATTATTTTTCAATTTTTTTTTTCAAGATGAATGGAGCCATTGGCTCCGATTCGCTGCTTATCCGTCGGTATTTGAACACATCCTATTTTACAGACGCGAAAATTCCATTGAGTGGTCCGCTCTCGAGGTTTTGGAGCATAGGTGGTTGATTTCTGTGTGGCCATCGTCCAGACAACATGTGTTGCGTCTCCCGGTTGGTTCGTTCTCATCCTGTCGTCACTCGTCAGTCATTGAAGGTGGTTCTCCCCATCCACGTCGAAAGTGGGACCGCATTGATCTTTCCCTTCCTTTGTCCGCTTATTCGATGGTGTTGATTGCTGTGATGGATATTATGTAAATTCAAAAAAATTTATTAAAATATTATTAAAAAGAATCCACGTCAATACTTGTCGTGTCACAAGAGATAACCGACATCCACGTCGGCGAATTCAGACCAAAATTAGTCATATTGACTCAATTAGCAAAAATTATGAAAAGGCTTATAACCGAATTGACAAAATTAAAAAGTTTATAATTAAATTGACAAAAATACAATTAGTTTAAGATTTTTTTGACAATTTCCCTCATTCACTTGATATAATCTTTGAGTCTATGGTGGCCATTTTAAGAATGAAGTTAAGTGCACGGGTCTATTTGTGTGAATCCATGAAAATTAATCAAAAGCCAAAAGATTAATTTTCATAGATTTCAAGAAGTAGTTAACATGTGTCTATGCACAAGCGCGTCAAATTAGCCTCCTTCAAGCTATTTGATGGAGAGATGAAAATTGAGTATATGTCAATTGGCACATCTGAAGATCACAATGTTGATATATCTCCAAAATACATTTGCCAACAACATGTGGGTCGATATGTACCTATACTTAGCGCTAGAATTTCAATGAAATGATACTACTTTGTCTGAGTTAATCAGTTATATGGATTAACGTTCAGTTAGGGAGATCACATACTTACGAGGTTAATTTGGAAGTTAAATGTGCAGTTTCAATGTGGCAGATAGAATCTATATTTATATCATAGTTTCTTCCACACAAAGTAACTTGTAAGGTAGCTATGGAGTTAAGGAGGGACAACAAGGGGCTCCGGCCTCTCTTGAGCCCCCACAAGTAAAACTCAAAATACTAATTATTAAATTTCTTTTGTGCTAGGAATATCTTCTGGCCTATTTCTTAAATTTCATGTTAAGGCGTGGCCATTCATTTTTATATCCGCAAGTTTTTAACTATTTTTATTATATATTAGCCTGAAACATTAAATTCCTTGTTCACCTTTTGTGATTGAAGATAGAAACGAGACATTTCTTTCTTAACATAATCATTTCCAATTTACACTAGTAAAGACTCATGATCTCTAATAAAATTCAGGTTTCAACCTAACAAAATACTAAAGTTATAAGTTTTGGAATCTTTATAAAGATGAAACTTCACGAAGTAAACTTGAAATAACTACTTATAATTTTTGTCAACGGTATTCTTCATTATTTTAATCTCAATAAAAGATTAAAAAATATTTTATTACCTCTTCTTTGTATCAATCTATTGTGCGATGTTCTTTTCTACTTGTAACAAAAGAAAATATTAATCAAAGATTCAAGGAGAGTACATATAGATTTTCACTCCCCCTTTAATAGAATTCTGGCTCCGTTGCTGTTTAGAGGCCATGCCCGTTATTTTATGGATGAAACTTGCATTTATGCACCAAAGTGGGACAGTATACATATATCTATATGGATTAATTGAATTGACAAATTTTAATATATAATTCTAAAGAAAAACTTGGAGAGATCTCGAAAAACCATATGAATGCTTACTTTTTTCGAAGAATATGCATGGAATGGTCAAAATGCATTTTCTCAATCTTGTCACGACCACTTTTTTCCGTTGGGGGGAAAAGAAAGAATGGTTTAGGGGTATTTGCCTAAAGAGGCGGACCAATGGCCCTAAATTAGGCGCGGCCTCCTCAAGCCCATACCTCGCGCGACGTTGAATTTTGTTTTTAGTTCTTAACAACCTAAATATTTCTAGGAGTCGCCACTAGCCTATTGGGGTCGGCTAGAAACCAATCGAGGCACGGAGTGTTGTCTCGATTCCTACGCAACCAGAGATTTCTAGAACGGGGACTTGTTTACGCTAATGTTTCTATTAGCACCCTTGCGGTACCACTAACTTGAAAGGTTGTTCATCTAAATGGCCACACAATCTTGATTACCAATTATAATCCTTACAAAACCGCTAAGCGTCCATGCAAATGTTTTTTTTTTTTTTTTTATTTTAATATCTAGACTAATCCTAACATAATCTAGAAAAGAAATTTACACTCAAATTAATGAAAAGCGGTGCATAAGTAAACATCCAAGAAATTGAAATAACTTGAAAATAAATGCGGAAAATGAAAACCCGATACAAGTCGGGCAAATAATATTACATGGCCTTGTTATCACGCCCGGGACAGGACCCCGTGAGCAAAATAAGAATTTAAATATGCATGAAATTACTCTAGATGCATGCAATTACTCTAATTAATTCTAATCTATGCATAATAGATTATTTACAAAAATGGTTCTAAAAATACCAAAATATCATTTAAATTAAGAAAATGAACTTTTAAAATTAGGAAAATTTCATAGATGTCATTTCTATCATAACTTGATACCATCCATCATTTTTACAATTTTTTTGAAATTTTCATTTTTTTCATTTTTTTTAATTTTTATTAAAAAATAATTCCTTAAACCGATATATGCCAATTTACACTAATATGGGACTGCCCAATACATGAATAATAAGAACCGAGCTCAAATCGATCGTTTAAAGATCGAAACTTGGTTTGCGCATTTCTTCGAACACTTGGCGTGCATCAATCTACCCAAATCAGCTTCGTCGGGCCATGTTTGTGGCCTTCAATCTCAACTCACAAGCAATCTCATACGGAAATAAAGTATCAAGATTATACTACCACATGCAAGGAGCAAGATTAGACAGAAATCATAGCTTAAAACACAAAATAACTAAGCTAAAATCATCCTCAAATATGCGGGTTTGATCTGATTTCACAATTCTAGGTTTGAACCCAAGTCAAACAAACAGGTTGCATGCCCATGTTTAAGCCCCGACACTTATCACATGCAAGATCTACGAGAAACACTACTTAATCCGAGTGAAAGTAGGTAACATGAGCTTTCAAATGCAACAAAAATCATAGAGAATGGTCCACCGAAAGACATCAAAACGACCTCTCCAAGAAGCATACTTGCAAAATTCTTGAAGAAATTCCAAACACTTAGAAAAATTTCAGCCTCAGAAATCAGTTTTCTGGGCTAGTTTTCCTCTTGATTTTCATGATCAAAACGTACTCAAACTCGAAAGAAAATACATCTAGGATGCTTACCTTGCTTCTTAGTTTCCCTTTCAAGTGGTTCTTCGCTCAAGAAACCAAGAAATTATCCTCGGGGGCCCGTGGAAGTTGGCTTCTTCAACTGGAAAACAAGATCTGCAAAGAAAGAACTGATAACGAAGGTTTTCATTAACCTCCAAAATCAAGCTTCAGAACCTCTTTTGTTGGCCAAATTAAAACCAAACAAAGCTATATGTATTCTACTTTGGTTTTGAACTCATGGTTTTCCTCATTTGTCTCTCAACTTTCTCAAAAACACTCGCTTTCTCTCACTCGTGACCAGCCGGGCTCAACACTTAGAAAAATTCAGACTTTCTTTGGCCCGCCAGGAGGGTACTTTTTCGGGGGGGTTTAGGAGGCCTTCCCGATCTCCATTTGGGACGTGCGACCTATGGTTGGAAAGAGCTTTGAGTGAAGTTTCACTCTCTAGTTGAAGGTTTTGGCTAGTTTTGGCTGCAAGTTTGTGAAAATTGCACTTTTCTCTCTCAAGGTCGGTCTGGAATTTCTGGGTTTTCTTTTCTGGAGTTGCTTCTGAAGGTGTCTTTGGGGGACGACCGTGTGCTCTCCCCTCTCCTTCTCGTCTTCTCTCTCTCATCTCTCGAAAGAGCTTGCTTTCGTGATCTTATCCACTGAATTAGAGGAGTTTTGGTCGGTCTTTTGTCCACCTACAAAGCCTGTCAACTGAGCTAGTTCACCCACTCTCTGACTTAGCCAATTTTTCCAATTTCTGCAGCTGTTGAGTGTCCGGATTTGGTGCGATTTTCCCGTGCCTTCAGCAGCTTATCCCTGGCAAATTTCCGTCCACTGGCACTACTAATTATGGCCTTCAATCACGTGCAAAGATCGGGCTAGATGGGCGGCTGAGGAGGATATGGTGGGGCCACCAAGTTGCTTACTCAGCAACTCCGAAATAAGACCAATTCGTGGACTAGGTTTTGGTAGCTCGTTTGAGTGCTTTAATCCATCAACTTGGCTGCGATTTTTGATCAATTAGCAAGATCATGCATAGTAGTTTAAGATCTTGACCAGATTTCGCAATTTTACCCACCCAATTTTGCAAGAAAGTCCCTCAAAATTGGCCATTTCTTATCCAAAAATACCAAATTCAACACAAACTTGGTTTTTTTGGCCCGATTTGATTGATTCAAGTTGGCCCAAGTTCAATTTCAACTTAATTGGTGACCAAGATGATGATTTAAGGGTTCGGGCAAAATTTTGCAAATTTTGCGAATTGGTCCCTCAACTTTTGAAAATTGCATTTTGGCCCCAATTTGCCATTTTAATTCCAATTTGACCTCCCGGGCTTGGCTAGCCACATTTAGATCATTGGCCCCAACTTTTTTTTTATCTTTTTTTTTTAATCTTTTTTTTTATATATTTAATTTAATTTTTTTTTGAAGGAAAACCATATTCCATTTAAAACACTATATTAAATGCCTAGATAATCTATATGCAAGAATTTAATTTGAAATATTTTTGTGGAAAAACAAGTTCCCATTTTTTTGGAAATGATTTTTGGATAAAAATTTAAGTGTCAACAAATCTATTTCAAAAATGCATCTTGAGAATGTTGAATGCTGATCAATGTCTCTTGAATTATTAATTTCAAACTCATCAGGCTACATAATTCTGATTATTGCCGAACTAAGGCACAATAAGCAGACATTTTCAATAAAGTATGTGACTCTCTCGACTTCTAACTTTTATATATTAATTTTTTTATAACATTCGAAATTTGAGTTTAAATTCGAAACTTTGTAGACATGTAATTTTTATATGTAGATTCAATTAGGAATTCTTTTTATGATTATCGATACGTCTGGACACTTTGCTACTTTGCTAGGCCACATTTAAATTTTTGAATTTCCGAATTATTTTTTTTGTCCATATTCATGAGAAATTATCCTTTCATATATTGCATTTTCACGCTCTGGCTAGTTCCAAAAGGCGCCTTTCGACTTGATAAAAGCAAAACAATGTGCCCACTCGGTATAGGTCAGCAGATTACAACGCCCAAAGCCTCGCGATTCAAGGCCCTTCGCAAATAATCTCCTGTAGATAAGGGAACCAGTCGATGACACTACTGCTCACATCACTGTGATGGTTATCGCTCGTTCTTAGTCACTCTAGAAGACGAAAGAGAGTCACGATAGATTCCCTCTCTCTTTCAGCACCTGTTCAAGACACTGACAAAAAATGCACTTATCATCTCGTGACTCACGCTGTGTTTTTAGGTTGACAAAAGACAATGGAAGTCGTCGGTCTGTCTCAGGTTGACATAACAAAGTTGTCTGAACAATACCTGTTTTTTTCATTTTTCGTTTACTTTTATGTATGTATTTATTCTAATTTACAAGGAAAACATAACATCCCAATGTAGCAATAGACCCATGTGGGTAAAATGATCCAAAAAGTTCTAAACATATTGTATTTTTATCAATTCAATTCTAAATCTTTCAATTTTACTAATTGAGTTCCAAACATTTTCATATTTTGCCAAATAAGTTTATCCGGCCAATTTTGGCCCAACATCAATAACATGGACATTGGCCGTCCTATTGGCGCGGCCAAAGTTGAAGTGAATAATTTTAATGATATTTCATATTTTTTTTTTCTAAATTATTGTTTTTTTTCTTTTTTTTTTTTTTTCTTTTTCTTTTTGTAACCCTATGTGGGCGAGTTCGCCAACTGACCTACCTAGTTTGACCAAGGGCTACGATCCTTGCCCTTTGGCGTGCCCTCATTGGTGGCGGGGGCCTTTCCTCCCTCATCGGCCATAGGCGAGGATGGCATGGCCCTCGCCCAAACTAAACGAGGGTCATAAGAAAAAGAATAAAAAATAAAAACTTTGAAACAATATTAAAATATTATTTAAAATTGTCCACGTCATCAATTTACAGTCAAAATTAATCGGATGGACTCAATTGTCAAAACATGAAAAATGTTTAAAACTCAATTGATAAAATTTATGCAAAAAAAAAAAAAAAAAAAGGTAAAATTAAAAATAGGTTTATGACTTTTTGGATAATTTTTCCAACTAATGTGAAAGTAGGCAATTTGTCTTCCAATGCGCCTCTCATTGAAGCTAACGAAGGATACCATGTGAATTAAAAAAAAAAAAAAAAACAATGATATGTATTTTTGTACATGTACTTGTATAAGAGCGAATCATCCTTGCGCTTCGAAAATGGACATGATGGGAGTTGAGAGAGGGGGAGAGTAGAGAAAACGTGGTTGATTTTTTGTTGCCATTATCCAGATCACACGCGTTGCCTTACCCGTCGCTCGTGCTCATCCTATGGCAGCCATCGAAGGTGGTCTCCCCATCAACGTCGAAAGAGGGACAACGTTGATTTTTCTCTTCAATTTGAAACGGACATAATGGCTTGCGTGATTTGGTGACGTTCCTTAACCTATTCGATGGTGTTAATTGATGAATTGATATTATGCTCAAGTTACGACGCCATTCACTCGCAATAATCTTTTCTGTCTATCACGACCATTTTGCTGATGAAGTTGAGTGGATAGATCTATTCGTGGGCGTCTATCAAAATTAATCTAAGCCGAAAAAAATTCAGATATTCTTATGACCCCAACGCATGATTGCAATGCCGTTTCTTTAAATGGTGAATGGCGAACCCACAAAAGCATTCACAACTTAAATCGAATTTACCAACGTGTAGTTTGGTTTATAAGCTATCAACTCACGCTCGACTTTACCATTTAAAGTCAAATCTTTGAGTATTGTCAGTATTGTGCAAGGGTAAACATTTGATAATGTCATCAACTTCATTTGAATTGACCAATGAAATTGGAGTTGGCTATCCTCTAAATCCATCGACTGAGTTTGAATTCGTAATTCGTCAACCAATCATATGTTCTCTTATACATTAGACATCCGGAGATCAGGAACAAATAAAAACTCTCTCTGATCAAGAAATTTCAGGAATCTAAGATGTCAGAATCATAAGCGAGGAACAAGTCTCCAAATGGTTTGCAGGAAAAAAAAAGGGTTATAATTAACTTAACTTGTGGGAGATTAAAAACTTACGGACGTTATGATCGAGAGAGAGAGCAACTTGTCCTTCCTTTTCTATATCATCAGAGAGAGCCAAGTTCCAGTTTACTTTATACACAAAAGAGTCTGATGTCCTTTTCTATTTTGAGTCCGGATCTTACGAGAAATCGGGTTTGTTAAATCGAGTAAATGAAGTTTCTATTTCCTAATTAATACGCACATCGCTTTGTGTACCCATAACCCTGCTTTAAGAATTGTCAGATATAGAACATAAAAAACTACTCATGCAAAGATTTCACGACAAAAAGAGGTACATACTACTAAAAAAATTTCGGAGGGAAGTGAGTTTGGTCATCAATTTGCTTTTTATTCATCCGTCGCTCCAGAGTAGTCATGGAATTCTTTAGTGGATTATTTGTGTTATTTAAAAAGATTGAAATAACTAAAAAATCCGAGAAGTATTTTAGAATACAATATTAATGTTAAGCATACTTCTACGATTATAGTATTTTGAAAAAAGAGAGGAAAATGTTACTTGATTTCCTTGAGCGACCTCAAGTTAAGGTGAATTTAGAAACAAGTACCGAAGAACTCATTGATGTTAGATGCAATGATCAAAGTAGGGGAGTTATCATGAAAATTGCTTTCCTTCATGCTTCTACTAATTACCAAGAAAGTTAAAATTATGGCGAACATTGCGGTCTATTCATGTCTCGATTTGTCTCCCATGGCTATGTATTGGAGATTTCAATGAAGTGCTCTATCAGTGTGAAAAAGTCAGAAAACGTGAAGTAGATAGTTATAGAATGGTTGCATTATGGGATTTCCTGAATTCTTGTTCATTGATGGATATAGAGAGCAAGCGTGCACTTACACATGGACTAAAAACCGAGAAGGCCTTGAACTTGTCAAAAAAAGACTTGATATGGCTCTTTGCAACATGGATTGGAGAGTCTCATTCCCTAATGCAAAGGCATATGCATCTCCAGCAATTGGTTCAAATTATTGTCCGATTTTTCTGCAAACAGATACAATTGGGGTAGGAAAAAAGAAGAAATTCATATTTGAAGCTTTCTTGGTAGAAAACTCAGAATGTAAAAAAGTGATCCAAAGAGCCTGTAGAGCTGAGAAAGGCTACCAACTAGATATTGTGGGAAAAACAAGGAAGGTAATTGATGTACTAAGGCGATTGAGCAGCAAAAAATTCAAAACCGTATCCTGTGAGATTCTCTCTCTACAGGGAAGGTTCACCGAGTTAATGAATAGGGCTGAAGGGAGTGAAAACCGGGAGGAATATCGCCAAGTTGTCCAGCAAATTGAAAGCCTATGAAGACAAGAAGAAATGTAATGGGGTATGAGATCTAGAAATAATTGGATGGCAAGATCTTTGATGTTGCGCTCAAGGAGCACCGCGACAAGGTGGTGGCTCCCTAGACATGCCACCACTTCTACACCCCAAACATGGTCGGGTACGTGCTCGAGAATGTGAAGTACTCGGTTTGCCCCCAGGTGATCTAGAACATTATGAAGTTTGAGTGTTGCCATGGTGCACATTAGTGTGCAGCACTGGCTTGAAGGTTTGAAGCATTTTCTGTCAATATGTGGCTTAGTAGGTCAACAGGCACCTGGATTGGAGAGAGTAGGAGCTTTTGATAATATGTATTGGAGATGTTGTTTGCCACAAAGTGTGTTGTGATGCGACAAACTATACACAATCTTGGTGCTCATGATCTCTTTTTATGTACCGTGAGAATGTGTAATTTGCGTATACTTAATCATGAGTAAGTTATGTATGAGCGGGTCACATATTTCCTTAGTAAAGTATCTCACATCTCTTATCTACTAAATGTATTACTTTTTATGCATATGTGATCTCCCTCCATCTATTAGTTTAAATTTTTGGGTTGTATATTCTAAGATGTATTGAAACTAGTCTATCTTAGTATGTTTTACACATGTTTTTTCTAGGCCAATTAACACGTTAGGGGGGTGTTAAAGTATTTCATATTGCTTGTTTATGAGATTTATATGCATTTTAAATATATATGCGACCTCTCTCTATTAGTAAATTTAAATTTTTCAGTTGGACATTCTAGCACATTTTCTCTCCTTAATTTGTAACCCCTATAGTGGGTGCGACATCGACAGCCTTGGAATCTAGGTTGGTTCAGGTCCATGACACTTGATCACGAGACAAATAAAAGACAGAGGGGGCACAGGGTGTTGCTAGCATCATATGAACAATGAGTCAAAGATTGGTTCAGGTCTCGTGGCACGACAATTGGGTCTCAATGCAACAACGGGTGGGGTGAAGATGACTCTCTCTCTCTCTCTCTCTCTCTCTCTCTCTCTCTCTCTCTCTCTCTCTCTCTCTCTCTCTCTCTCTCTCTCTCTCTCTCTCTCTATTTGCAACCCTAGCGGTTGCGACATCAAGTCCTTGACATTTGATCACGAAGCAAATAGGGAGACAAAGTCTGCAAGGGGTGGCTAGGCCTAAAGTTGGGGTTTTTGTTAACACCCTCATATATGCACTTCAACAAATCTCCCTCACGTATGAGTCTCCTATGTTGGGCTCGCTCCCTCTTAATCGAGGCATCCTTCTATAACAATATTATCTCAACTCAAATCTTCACCTTGGCCTAGCCAAGTAATGGCAAATATTGGCAAGGAACAACATTTGCCCTTTAGACTCTGCCTTAATTATCTTGGCCAAACCAAGCTTTTGTCGGGATGTCGTGAGAAACCATCCTTCATCTTGATAAAGGAGTCAAATTTGAGATAATTTTTTTTGAAATATTTATCAAATGCTTGTCGACAACAAGGGCTTATCAATCAATCATTAACTTTTATACCACTTATTAGGTCGATGCACCGGAAGCCTAATACCTTTAGCAAAATAGACCATCATGACTGGATTTGTCAATATATTCAATTAAATTCAATTTCACTTAAAAGCTTGAATCACTGAGACATATTCAAAATGGGATATATTAGTTACTCAACTTTACTCCACATTTGAATGTGATATTTCTTTTTGCCTGATACTCGCGCGTGCAACTTAACAATAAATCCAACGTGGAACTTCTTGTAGGCATAGATTTCAATGTGCTTCCTTTGAGCACGAAAGGTGAGATTTTTGTAAGGTCTAGAGTTGAAGCCATTAGAAAAGAAAAAAGAAGCACGTGGTGGAATCATTGATTTTCTTCACAAAAATGAAATCCTCGTTCTCCTATTACATAAGCGATACATTAAGAACAGGTCTGCCGAATCGATGAGACTAGCTCTTAGACTTGATAGACAAAGGTGGCACGCCAAAAAGATGTAGATCTCGACGATCCCAACCCATGCAGAACCAAGCATTCGTATGCAGTCTCACTTGTGAAATACAAGCGATGTGGGACTTATTCATAGCTGATGGACCTCTATATGCACTTCCCCTTCGTCCCTTAAACCTGAGAGTTAGTCTAACTGATTCTCTAGGATTTTTTCTTAGATTATCCCTTCTCAAAATGAAATTCTCATTTAAAATCGTAAAACTTGGCAAAATTAATATTCAGTTGTAAAAAGTGCAAAAGATTGAGGGAGCACCTAGCAATCATTGTCGATAACTTCTATATACGGTATTACTCATCCTTTAGATTGTAGAATAAAAATTTGCTTTAACAGCTTGAATGGAATTTCATAAAAAATTAAAAAATAAATAAATCTGAGATTGAGATCATTCAAACTTACTATATAAACAGTAGAGATATCAAATTTTTCATTTAAGAGGTTAGCATGGTGTTCCAATTTGGACGGACAAATTATACCCCATATCACCGCCCCTTTGCACCAGGTCGAATTCCAACCATCCATTCCTTATCTTCCAGAGGGTGATCTTCTATCCATTCTAAGGGAACTCTTGGATACACATAATTTTCATGTCGGGATTTCTTATTCACATACACGACTGTTGTTTGAACGCATGCATCATGTAAAGCCGTAAGATCATCACAGTGGTTGGTCGAGCAGTCATGACTTGATTACTTTACAAGCCAATAATCATTGGTCTCATTTCCTAATCTATCTTGGTTATTAGAAAACTTTGATTAGTCTGTAAGAAAAAGGTGCGCAACACCGGTCTTACGGCTTACTCGCATTGTGGTGGGGCGAGGATAGACGAGGTCACCCATTTGGCGATGGTACATGGGCAAAATCTGTTGCCTCAAGCTGAACATCCCCTTGCAGTAATCTATAATCCGAAAAACAGAAAGAAAGAAAAAAAAGGTTACGGCGACTATTCTTGTCGGAGGTAGATTAGAATGTCAGAATTAGTGCAGGTGCTTTTGATTTTCGGATGAAAAATTTCATGAAGTAGTTGACATGTGTCTATGCACAACTGGATTGTCACATTATCCTCCATCAAGCTCTTCGATAGTGAGATGAAAAATGACTTTATGTGCATTGGTGCTAGTCAATATCACAGTGTTCATATATCTCCAAAATGATTTTGCCAACAGCATATAGATCGATCTTTATGCAAAGTCAGATAATATATTTGTTTGATCAATCGGTCATATGGATTAATGTTGATGCAACAATTTGGAAGATCTCATACTTACGAGGTTAATTTGGTGGTTGAATGGGATGTGTTTGTAAATTTAAACAAACGAGAATTTTGAATATATTCATAAAGAAAAAAAAATTGAAAAGATCATAAAAATCCACAAGGAATTTAAAAGGATATGCATGAAATGATTAGCAGAATTTGAGCTTCCTCACGTGTGATCATTAGAAGTGAGGAAATGTCAAGTTAAAATGCATTACTGATTAATGTTCTTATATAAGCAAAATTTAGGCCATAGTGACTAAAAGGAAAATTCATTATATGTGATGATTGTCATAATCAAAATGCATTTTCTCAAGTTATTTGTAAATCCATCTTGAGAATGTTGAATAATGATAGATGATTCTTAAATCCCAAACACCAAACTCATTAGACTAAATAAATAATTCAGATAAGTGCCAAACTGCGGCACAATGCATACATTTTTGATACAGCAAGATGGGTCTCTCGACTTCCAACTTTTATATTTAACTCTTTCTATAGGACTGGAAAATATGAGTTTACATTGAAACATTTTAGGACATAAATTTCGAAAGGTTCAATAAATTAGGAATTTATTTTAAGATTTTGAATGTATACGTGGACAATTTCTTTGTTGGGCTATCAGATCGCATTAAATTCGCATTAAATTCGAATTCCCAATTATTGTCCTAAGAAGTGACGAGTGGGCAAATAATATCCAATAGATAAGGGGGGACCGATGAGCCCTCTCTGTTTTTAGCACGTGTTGAGATAATGACGAGGCGACATTGCATTCATTATCCGTTTCGTCCTGTGACTGAAGCTGTGGTTTTGGGGCCTCCAAGGCGATGGAGGTCGCCTCGTCTCAAGTTCACACAACAAATTTGTCTGAACGCTTCTTTTTTCCGTGTCTTTTGCTGCATGTATTTGTGTGTATTTGCCAGGATTAACCATACCCTGCAGAACTGTAGAGCACGTTGTAGCCAAACACCGTAGTTCAATCACTGTCATGGCACATCACAATATATATATATATATATATATATATATATATATCTATCAAGAACTTGTGGCACTGCAGCAATGCAAAGTCGGACTCGACAAAACCATAAACGAAATACTTTGTGGCATAGTATGGAGTTCCTATGGTAACCCTTACAAGAGGTACTTATGCTAATTGCACACTTTCATCCTTGCTAATGATTATATATATGGGTGTTCTTTATACAGAAAGACACACACACGAGGACTCTAATCTTGTGTACAAAAAGAACATGATGGTTACTGAGAGAGGGAGCAAGTAGAGTATGTTAGAGAAAATGAGGAATTTCGTGGCTTAAAGAAGAGTTAATACCTTGCTATATAAAAAAGTGTAGACGAAATACTCATCGAAATATGGATCGATGAGTAAAGGTAGTGGAATGTGATGGTAATCTGGAAGTAAATATGAACAATTGGGCATTCTTTGATTGATTAAGAGTTCTTTATAAAAGTTACAATGCATGAATATATAACTTACAATCGACTATTACAAGCAGTTACTAAGACTTCAGTACTTAATGCTTATATCGATTCCACTACTCATAAGTTACTGTCGACTAAAATACTTGGCAATTTTTTGGTGTCTATCTCAACAAAAAATCACAAACACTATCCTCATGACATGTTTATCTTAAATTGATTTTCATCTTACTAAACATTTGAAATTGATAACTCTATAACACATCTACCTCAAATTAATTTTTGTATAACAAAGGGCCCAAATTGGTACCCTGACTCAAATCTACCACCCATTGTCATTCCGTTCTATATCCTATCAGAATGCATCCACGTTAACACTCGTGACGGATGATATGAAAAATGACAAACTAGATGTAGAAAATCTATGTGTTATATATATATCACTAGTTTGTGATCATCTTTGGATAGGACACACTATGTTCGGTGGGTGGAAATCTATGTATACTAGAAATTTCATTTGATCATGATATAAAATAGTCAGGTACCAGTTTGGCATTTTAAATAAATACTTGTTGACGCCTGAATTTTCATTAATTACGTTTTATTTTATTAGTTTATTTTATTTTATTTCATCTTTTTCGGATAATAAATAAACAAAAAAACAACAAAGACAAAAACAAAAATAAAGCAAAAGAAGAAAGCAGCTCATTTGCCCCCAACCGCATGGGCCCCTACGGCCCATCCTCCTCCTTCGGCCTGGCCCTTTTTGTCCATCTTCTTCCTCCGTCCGCCTCTGCAGCGCACGTGCAGAGGGCGCGATGCCGGATGGGTGGACGAACGGCAGCACGTGGAGCAGAGGCGACTAGCGCCGGACGGAGACACGCACGTGGAGCAGCTGGCGTTGGATGGGACGCGCAAGTGGGTGGAAGAGACGCCGGTTCGGCCGCACCTAGTGCCGGTCGACGCACGCCGGTTGACGGCCGAACCTCCGTCGACCGGCACACCCTCCGCCTATAAATAGGCCCCCGACGAAGGCCAAAGGAGAACACAAAAAAGAGAGGGAGAAGCGGAGGAGATCAGAGCCGCGACCCTTGGACACCCCCACTGAGAGACTTCAGGGGGGGGGGGCCGAGGGCTCGCAGCTTTGGATCCGAGCACGCCAGAGAGAGAGAGAGAGAGAGAGAGAGAGAAAGAGATCCCCGACGCCTACCGTCGCCGCCCCGCCGCCGCCGCTGCTCACCGCCACCCCTGCTGCGCAGTAGCCGCTCCACCGTCGCCATTGCCCCGCACCCCCCTTTTGTCGCTGCTGGCTCCACCGCCGCCGTCGTCGCCGTTCGAATCCCCTCCTCGCCGCCGCAAATCGGGAACCCTAGGGTTCCCGATTTGTGCGGGTTGCGACTGGTCGGGTCGTTGGGTCGGACTGGCCTCGGGGAACCGGGTAGGGTTTCCCCCAAAACGGCGTAGCTTCGTTATAAAAAAAAAAAAAAAAAAAAAAAAAAAAGGGGCGACCCGGGTCGTCCGTCGGACCGGGTCGGGGGAACCGAGGTAGGGTTTCACCGGTTCCCCCAAAACGACGCCGTTTCGATTAAAAAGAAAAAGAAAAAGAAAAAAACCAAAAAAATCTGAGTCGGGCCGTTACGGCGTCGTTTTCCTAAACTATGTTTTAAATAATATTTTAAATAAATAAATAATAAATAATTTATTTATTTTCCTAAAATATAATTTTCCAAAAAAATCCAAAAAATATTTTATTTTCCAAAAATATTAAAAAATATTTTAATCTCAAACAAAAAAATCAAAAATATTTCATATTTTCCAAAAAGGCCAAAAATTCAGAAAAAGCCAAAAAGACTTGTATTTTTCCAAAAAATACCAAAAATCCAAAAAAATCCCTTTTATGTCCAAAAAATTGGAAAAAGTTCAAAAAATGTCTTTTTCCAAATAATGCATGGAAAATCCCTAAAACATCCAAAAAACCTCAGGGTTTAAACAAGGTTAGGTACCGAAAGGGCATTAGTGATTAGCTAGTGTAATCAAGTCCCCGATCCTAATTTCTCTGCAGTTGCGCAGAGCGAATATTTCTCCCAATATTTCGCATGGGTTTCTAATCAACCCACCCCAAATTGATTAGTGGTGACTCCGTTTTAAAAATTAACTTACGGGTTAAAAACTTAGACTATTAAAGTCGTGAATTGGTGGACTTGGGAGAGTCTGGGCTTAATTAATCCAGCCGAGCCATTAGCCTCCTTAGGCGCCCGCCCCGATCGGGTGCCGGAAAAAAAGAGGTCGCGACAGCTTGGCGACTCCGCTGGGGACTTTGAGGACTTAGGCCTTTTTGCCTTGTTTAAATTCTTTACTGACTTAGGTTTTTTTTTTTTTTTTATGCGATCGGTAGCTTAGAAATTTATTTTAACTTTGCTTAAAATAGATTGTCTTGTGATTATGAATTGTAGTGCATGCTTTATTGTTTCAGCACTACACATGGCACACACAACCCGGCCGCCGGACCTAGGCCGCCATAGGATATTTAGGATGGTGTCAAGAAAGATACGACCTCGAACGCGAGACTGCGATGTAGAGGTTGCCTTTCTTTTCCCCGAATTTCTCTAGCCAAGGTTAGAAGGGTATGCTGCTAACGCGAGACTGCGATGGGCGGATACCCTTTTAATTTCAACAAGCCTTCTCAGTTAGAAATCGAGCCGCACATCTCATGTGCATGTCTTTGTACTTGCCATTTTCTTTAAAAGCAAAGTAATTTATTTACTTTTACTCGGTCCTTTTATTGACCCATGGCAATTTAGGGTAAAGTTTTTCGAGTCCCGGTTTATATGCGATGGGAGAAGATGACATCCAGCTTATTCCCACTCCCAAGGCGAGCTCTTCGGATGGTGGGGTCAATTGGACCAAAGTATGCCCAAGAGCGTGTGAAAGCCAAAGTCGGTCATCTTCTATCGTTGATCCGAATTCGTATTCACCCTGAAGTCATACAAGCCGTGGCACATTTTTGGTGCCCAAAGACGACTACTTTTATATTTGGTGGGTTCGAGCTAACCCCAACTCTGGAAGAATACAGCATCATCACTGGAATGCCTCTCGAGAAGCGGCTTGTTAGGCCATCAACAGGCATTATCCCGTTGTGTGGATTAGCACGACTCTTAGGAACTGAAGTCCATGTTATGAGGCAAATTCTTGAAAACAACCATAGTACCTGCCCCCTAGCATTTTTGACTGCCTGTTTTGAAAATCAACCCATGACTCGGAAAAGCGAGATTTTCCTCTTGGCTTTTTTTGGGTTCATTATTTTCCCCCATCAAAGAAATGTCATAAGCCCAAAGATGGCATGGATAGTTGATCAGATCTTAAGGGGGCAAAATTATGTCAACATGATCTTAGCTGAAACATTCTTGTCCCTCAATCGTTTTAAAGAAAACACGGAAAAAGTCATGCGAGTCTCCCCGGAAATTTTACAAGTCTGGTTCTTTTCTCACCTAAGCGAATTTCGAGGCTTCATGCGATTGTCTGAAATAAATGATTTCGAAAATCCATTTTAGAAATTTATGGTTTTAGGACCATACATTCCTAACCAAAGCTGTTTAAATTGGATAAACTTTCTAAGAAACCCAGCTCCTGAGGCGTTCCAATGGTGTGCTAGTTGGTTCCATGAAAAGAGAGCCTACTTTGCTTACGACGCCGCCATCCAATTCCGTTGCTTGGTTTCACCGGCGGCATCTCTTATTTCCCATATCGGGTGGCGCGACAAAGTATGGAGCCCTTCGGAGATTCCACCGCCTTTCAAGAGGAAGGCCCCTCCACTCCTTTTCACCCATCAAAGTCGTGAATACACATTCGAGATTGACATCATCGAGGAAACGTGGAGCAGGTGCCATCGCAAAAGAATTGTGATACCTGAAGGGCTTGAGAGACGAGAAAAGGCCCATCACGCCTCTGAGTCCTACATCCACAACCATCATATCCCGACAAAGTGGAAGCCATCGATTCCTCACCCAATCAGCGAGATCAGCCAACATGAACAAGCAGAGCTTATGCAAGGGGATTTGGGGATAGGCTGGATGCATGTCTCAGAGCCGGTCCAAGAAGACAAGCACCTGCGCAAGAACAAGGCTCCCCGTCGCATATAGCTAGCAATCATGTGTCCCTTAGTATTGATATTGTAAAAATTCCGTCCCATTGTTTAGGGACTTTTGTTTAATACATAGTATTTCCTTCTGTCATTTCAAGTTTTAAATGTCGAAAGTGTGTGGTCTATAAAATCATCTTTTGATAAATAAAGAAGCAGTTAGACCATTGCCATGAGTCAATCTTTGTTGCTTTCGTACTCATTCACGATTTTTGCGACACAGGTAATTATGGATCGTCAACTATCAGCCACCCGCGAATGGCCTCATGTGATAGGACCCGATCAAAATGATGTACAAAATCGTCTCACCAACATTGAAGACGGCGTAGGACAGATGTCCATTGTGCTTCGACAACTCTCAAGGCAAATGGAATCCACCCAAGCTAAACCCAACTCCATAACTACTTTAAGCACACTTCTGGCACCTACAAATCTGCCAGATAATAACCAACAAGATAAACAGCTTGAAAAGATCATGAAAAAGTTGAGACAGCTGCAGGAGTCGAATCCCATTGACTCGTCCAATTATGTCAGTTTTAAGATCCCTGAAGAACTCGAACGCCCGAATGCGAAAGGTATGCTGATACCTCCCGCCCGAGACCTACTTACAAGCCTACCTGGTCCAAAGGATGATTCAATCATACCAATCAAACCTGACCGGCCCCGCCTTGCGATGGTACATTGTCGGGAAGATTAGTTCCCTTAAAACCTGGGAAGGAACTAATTCATGTTTTCCACCAAGAATATGATATTGACATCAGCCCTGACATCGCCTTGCCCTACGAAGAACCAATGATCCCGGAGCACGAGGAGCCGTCAAATGTCAATGAAGCCTTGCATGATAAATGGGCAACTGAGCAACATCATATTATTGAAAAGTTTCCCACTCGGAAAGGCAAGGAACCTATGTACGAGATCACGGGCACGGAGCTGTTCAAGACCGGGGCACGACAGACAACTCCCCAAGCTTACTACAAGAGCTAAGGTTCAAATAATACCAACCCCTATCGACATAGAAAGTGAAACAGAGAGTGAAGCCTTAATATCTCTCGTTCCCGTTGACAAAATTGAACTGGCAAGACGAAGGGCCTTACTCAAAAGGTCCGGACCGAGCCAAGAAAAGAAAGCCTAAACCAATCAATTCAACATCTACCACTGAGTATAGGCGAAATTTGATAACTGGCGAACCACTGCATCAAAGCTTCGAGCATTCTCTGGAATACAACTCTGAAGGCTACCTTCCTCTAGAATATGACCCTGATGACTTCCAGTCCCTAGAATACAATCCCAAGGATTTCCAGCGTTATTTCGATGGAACCGATCACTCATCATATAATCTGTTTCCTACCGTCACCCGGGGATGAAGGCCCGTCAGAAGAAGAAACGTACGTCCTTATCCGCTACGATCCTAACGAGCTACTAAACTCGTCCTCCGACCATGAGGATAGCTTCAATACTTCATCCTCATTCGGAAATTTTGACCTAGAAGAAGGCAATGGAGTGATCTCGGTAGAGTCCAACTTCTCTGAAACAGAAAAATTCACCACTTCAACGAATATGTAGTGGGAAAACCAGTGGCCTAACCAAGACATGTCAAGCCCGCCTTGCCCTCATATGATCTTGACCCCCAATGAAGTATGGATACCTAATTTTCGCAAGTATAATGGCGCGACTTGCCCCGTGGCTCATCTGCAATATCTTCATACTGAGATGAGTCAGTACCATGGCCCGATGTCATTCACAACTCAGGCATTCCAAGAAACTCTTACGGGGTCTGGATTGCAATGGTTCGTCACAGCAAGTATTTACCTCATAAAGGATTGGAATGAGATGTCTTCCACATTCTTGTATCAGTACCAAAACCAGATTGGAACTGAGCTACCTTGCGAGAGTTCGGCCCACTTCAGAAGAAGACCAATGGAGGATTGCCGAGCATATGCGGGAAGGTGGAGGGCTTTTATGATGCAAACCTACCCTCAACGACGAAGAACAATTGATAAAGCAGTTCATGGAAACTTTGCCCCACGAACATCGCTGTTGGCTGCATGGGTTACACTTCCGTAGCTTCAACGAAATAGTCATCGCATGCGAATACTTCGAGTCTACTGGAGGCGAGGAATTCAAAGACGTTTGACTTCAGGACCAGCACTATCAAAGCGCTCCTTTTCATAGGAGTTTTTATTAGTTTTGTTTGTTTTTATCTAGTGTGCTATTGTTGTCTTTTTCATTCCAGTACTTTAATGTATGGTTATAATATTTTGTTTTGAAAGCATGAGGCGGTATTCCAAACCAGCCCAGTGATGCTATCCAACCATGAAAAGAAAATATCATCCAAGGAGAATACTGAGGGCTGGGCTTCCTCATGCTTTTTCTCCCCCAAAGACATAATATTTCATCACCAAAAGATTTCGTCAAAACAAGATGATAAATTTAACCATGTTTGTCTTTCTGACTCTCTCACTTCATGTCTCAGAATATCATTCCATTTGACTTAGTGTAACAGAAAGCATTTAAAACCGGCACATCATGTGAACAGGCCAAATTCAAAGGCACCCTTTCAAGGGAGCAGGGGCAAACAAAAGGATCATCCTGTTTCAAAAAAGGGTAAGTCTTATTCCATGAGCATAGTGTTGAGAATGACATCCCATTTCTTCTACTTACAGGAGACAAAAAATCGGACATAATAGGCATAGGCATGCAGTTAAACTCGACGCACGCACACCATGGTAGCTCGAGGCAGGATAACCTCCTCCAGGCTGCTTTCGACCTTCCCATGTTTACAGGCCGTCCTCAGGAGCTCTGTGCATTCCACCTCACTCCTGTCCAATTCCTTTTCAAGACGGAGCAAATATCTCCTCTCCCTGACATGCCCGAGCAATTAGACATCATAGTTTCATTGAAGGGATTTCCAGCTTCGACAAGCCAAGAAGTACAAGGAAGAAATTTATTCTCTTCCTTTGAATTCATTACTGTCAATAGGGAGAAAATCCAGACAGTCAAGGCAATTTATAGCCCCCACTCCAGACAATGACTCTAGAGTCCGGAAGCTTCACTCTGTGTTCCAGACATGTATTCTTCCAAAAATAATCGCCATCAGTAAACTGGGGGTTTTCGATTGTCCATCTCAGATTCCATAGAAGCTTGAGGTATGTGACTTTTTGCTCAATGCAGCTATAGTCAAAGACAGAAGAAATATTCCACAGAAGGAAGGCGTTGAAGATAAATCAACGACCAGCAATCATGCATACAGGGCCACAAATGAGGAGGGCCAATCAAAAGAGACATTGAACCGTGTCAAAGACAAAAGGCCGTCATTGATACTTAAATATCCCTGAGTCGCAAATATAAACTCGGGAAGAGTAATTTGGTATCGTTTCCAATACTCCCAATATCTGAATTCACTCTTGACATATTTTCTCCTATTGACAGGAAGCATAGGATTCAAAAGACAAGCTTAATGGTTAATTTGGGCAAACTAGGTGACCCATATTGATTTACCTAACTTGGTATGAAAGGGCATGTCATCCAAGAGCCGGTTCAGTTAAATGAAAAGAGAAGCACCCCCTACGGACACCGTTGGCACCTCTGGTCGAGTGGTACCCGGGAAGAAGCAAAATGGTCCAAAGTTGGGGGTTCGAATTCCCGACACGACAGTTAGCCGCTTGAAAAAAATAAAATTTTGCTTCTCTTACACCCGCAAATTACAAGCGAGCAAATGACCTAACGGAGTAAAAATTACAGGAACTTATATCCTCCTCGTACTTCAGGTCTATTCAAACATCTGTAAACCAGTGAAGGGTAATGTTGTATCACTTCCAAGTTATTCGACTCTTGAAAGAGCTTCAAACTAACATGATCTCTCTCGTCTGTTGCAGGATCACCTGATCGTCAAAGATGCAGAAAACAAATCAATGAGAGTCATGTCAGACCGTGATAAGCTCTCCCAAGCCAAATGGCGTCTCAAGTATCGCCAAAGCAAATGACAAAACCTTTCGGGCCTCGGATCATGTGTGATATTGGCCCTACTAATTGATCTATTTTCACATCTTCTCTTAGGGGGGCAAAAGCGAAAGGCCGTCAAACCGATGATCAGATCCCCAATCCCAGCTGATCCTCCTTGTGTCATTTCCCTACTTAATTAGGATAATCCATTGACACCCCCTTTGTGAATAACTCTTTTGATGTTCAAAATTCAACACATTTGTAAATACAATTTCACCAAGTAAACACCCCTAAAGTTGTCAATAGGGTCTCTTTAGTAAAAAATCATTCATTTGTTTTGAGAGTACAAACTCTCTCATACTTCAAAAAATGCTGCATGCCTTTCTCCAAATGGATTTTTGCATGATGATTTTGTCTGTCTAAATCACTGATTCCATTGAGGATTACTAGAATAGACAACTAAGTGAAGAATACAAGATTAGTTAAGCATGCTAGATGAGGCACGTCAGAATGATGCAGGCGAGCCATATCCTACACACAGTCCCCCATCTATACACTTGTGAGATGAGTGCAGAAAATTCCATGACTGCAGGGTAAAGAGTTCTCTCGCGAATGGTACGATAACCAAAATAGTGAGAGGCATTTCATTGCTCACCCCCTATTGAGCCCCCATACACTGGTGAAGCTTCTCTCATCAAGAATCATCCCACATTGGAGCATGTCAAAGACAAGGCAAATCAGCATCACAAGGTGAGAAGAGGGATAGAAATTCTCTTGCTTGCACTTGCGTCAATCTTCGAGTGTCTTTATTGCATATGAACACTCGCATTAATTTAAGTGCCTTAGAATGACGAAGAGCAATTCATTTTCTATGCATTTGTATACATTGTACAACCCAAGTGAGTCTGTAATTTTACCCTCACTTTGAGACAAAGCAGAAGTTATTGCCATAGCCTAGAGCGCTGGCCGAAGATGAAGACTCAAAGTCTAAATAATGGTGCTTCGATTGAACTCGCCTAGATCAGTTCCTCAAGCAACAAAAATGAAAAAGCAGGGGCATAAAAAAGCAGTGTACCTGGTAAAAGCAAGGTCAATGCCCATAAATGAGGAACTGGAATAAAAGTCGGGGCATAAAAAGCAAAGTGTGCCTGGTAAAAGCAAGGCCAATGCCCCCCAGTCAAAAAATGCAGCCAAAAAAAGTTGTGGTTGTAAAATCTCCATTTTAAGAAGAAAGACTAGTGACGAATGCTAAGACAGTCACCAACTCTCACCCTTCTACATGTGAGTCGAGTCTACGTTATATTCCCATTGTAAAAAGTCTCTTCGGACTAGGGGCACTTCAATTAATGTAAGATTTCATATGTGCATAAACATCGCTCGAAGAAGTACGAGCAAGATTACTCTATCTCTTTTCGCAGGGTTCCTGACCTGTAAACCCGGAGAGAATCGTGCAACATTTTCATCCATCAACTTCAACCTTGATGATCCCCTTCGATGAGCTGCTAACCAAGTCTTCATCACAATTTCAACAAAGACCTCTCACATTGGTAAAGTCGTACCACTTGCGAGATTACTCGGACCCCTGCTGACATGATGACAGTGAGAAGTGTGATCCTTATAAATCCTGCATCAATGGTCAAGATAAAACAACATTTCCATGAAAGCGAGTGAAAAGTCCTTTCAGACTGAAAGTCCCTCATCTAGCATGCTCAAGATATCTACATTCTAAATGAGGGTTGTCTTCCAAAATCTTCCCCAGTGGAATTCGGATGATACAAAACTGACAAAGTTGTCATGCATAAATCGCATTTGAATTTATAGCATATACAATCATTGTGTACATGTCTGCATATTGTGTAAATAGCAAACATACTCTCAGTGATCAGAGATATTGCCAGGTAAGCATATCCCTATCCCCATCTGTCTTAAAGTGCCTACCACTGTCTAGGTACGCTCTTCTTGTCACTCGACCTATTCGAGTCGTCCCCTGAGTTTGGGTGCTTGCAGCGGTCTAAGTATCCTCTTGCTTTTGAGTACCCACCATTTGCCGGGTACTCCCTCTTATCGACGCTCGACATGCGCGAGTTGTCCCCAGAGTATTAATATTTGCAACTGTCTAGATATCCCCCTGCTTTTGAGTGCCTGCCATTACTTAGGTACTCCCTCTGTTGACACTCGACCTGTTCGAGTTGTCCTTAAAGTTTGGATGCTTGTGACTGTCCAAGTATCCTCTTGTCTTTGAGTACCGATCATCGTTTGGATACTCCCTTTCCGTGACACTCGACTTGTCCGAGTAGTCCTCCAAATTGTATCTTTGAATACTAGCAGCTACTCAAGTATTCCACCACGTTATGCGCCTGCAATCACCTAAGTATGCTTTCTTACACTCGGACCAGTTGAGTGGTCCCTGATTATATCATTAAATATTTGTGTTCATCCAAATATTTCTCTACTTTGTACACTTGTGTGCCTGCCGCCATCCAGGTAAGCCTTGTGCTACATTCAAATCCTCAATTACCAGAAGGTGAGAGACCTTCACGAATATCCAAGGTATATCCTCGATATTCTCAATTACCAGGAGGTGAGAGACCTTCATGAATATCTCAGGTATGTCCTTGATGTTCCCAATTTCCAGAAGGTAAGAGACCTTCACGAATATGCGAGGTACGTCCTCGATATTCCCCATAACCAGGAGGTGAGAGACCTTCACGAATATGCAGGGCATGCCCTCGATATTCTCAATTACCAGGAGGTGAGAGACATTCATGAATATCCAAGGTATGTCCTCGATATTCTCAACTACCAGGAGGTGAGAGACCTTCACGAATATTTCAGGTACGCCCTCGATATTCCCAATTTCCAGAAGGTGAGAGACATTCATGAATATCCAAGGTATATCCTCGATATTCTCAACTACCAGGAGGTGAGAGACCTTCACGAATATCTCAGGTACGCCCTCGATATTCCCATTTCCAGAAGATGAGAGACCTTCATGAATATCCAAGGTACGTCCTCGATATTCCCATTACCAGAAGGTGAGAGACCTTCACGAATATCTCAGGTACGTCCTCGATATTCCCCAATTATCAAAAGGTGAGAGACCTCCATGAATATGCGACACCCATCCTCGATATCCCGTTTGCCAGGTATTTTTAGAAATTCGTACTTGTGATCATCCGAGTACCTCTTCAACGCCTGCGAACGTTCAGGCATCCTTCAAAGCCCGTACTTGATAAACATCCAAGTACTCTTTTGACACTTGCAATCAATCAGGTATTTTCCAGCATCTAGTACTTGTGAGCATACAGGTACCCCTTCGATATCTGCGAACATCCAGGTATCCTCCAAGAGTTTGTACTTGTGATCATCAAAGTACCCCTTCAACGCCTGCAAAGGCCCAAGTATCCTCCAGGTTTGTACTTGTGAATATTCAAGTACTCTTTCAACGCCTGTGAATGTCCAGGTATCCCCACAAAATCAATGCCCTGAGAAAGGTCGGCGCATCTCCCGAGAAAGGTCGGGTACCAACTGGTGTCTTTGACAGAGGTCAGACATCCCCACAAAATTGATGCCCTAAGAAAGGTCAGCGCATCCCCCGAGAAAGGTCGGGTACAAACAGGTGCCCTCAACGAAAATCAGGCACCCCACAAATTGATGCCCTGAGAAAGGTCGGCGCATCTCCCGAGAAAGGTCGGGTACCAACAGGTGTCCTTGACGAGGATCAGGCACCCCACAAATCGATGCCCTGAGAAAGGTCGGCGCGTCCCCCAAGAAAGACCGGGTACAAACAGGTGTCCTTGACGAAGATCAAGCACCTCACAAATCAATGCCCTGAGAAAGGTCGGCACATCTCCCGAGAAAGGTCGGGTCCAACAGGTGTCATTGACTAAGATCAGGCACCCCATAAATTGACGCCCTGAGAAAGGTCGGTGCATCCTCCCGAAAAAAGGTCGGGTTCCAACTGGTGTCTTTGACAGAGATCAGACACCTCCACAAAACAGATACCCTGAGAAAGGTCGGGTACCAACTGGTGTCCTCGATACAAATCAGGCACCCACAAATGAGATGCCTTGAGAAAGGTCGGTGCATCTCCCGTCACGGCGACCGAAGAATGATTCGGGTCCGAGACAAACCACTAATTGCTCTAACAGGCGACCGAAGAATGGTTCGGGTCCTGGAAGAGCAATTTCTCGTCAAGGCGACCGAAGAAAGGTTCGAGTCCTAGACAAATCATTGATTGTTTTAACGGGCGACCGAAGAATGGTTCGAGTCCTGGAGAAACAGTTTATCGTCAGGCGACCGAAGAATGGTTCGGGTCCTAGAGAAGCAACCCTCTCATATCACCGGTAAGATGACACCTTGATACTTGCCAAAACTCGGGGTTCACACCCTATCTCACTCACTCTCGGTAAGTAATTCCAGGTATCTTCTTATCTGTCTTAGTATATGTAATGTTATATTGCTCTTTTTCTGCATAGAATAATAGGTCCCAAATAAAATATAACCTGCTACGCATATATGGATAAAATTTAGGCATCAGTTTGTCTTTGAATGCAACCTCTGCGAGCTCACCTTCAAAGAGGGGCAGCTGTTGACGCCTGAATTTTCATTAATTACGTTTTATTTTATTAGTTTATTTTATTTTATTTCATCTTTTTCGGATAATAAATAAACAAAAAAACAACAAAGACAAAAACAAAAATAAAGCAAAAGAAGAAAGCAGCTCATTTGCCCCCAACCGGATGGGCCCCTACGGCCCATCCTCCTCCTTCGGCCCGGCCCTTTTGTCCATCTTCTTCCTCCGTCCGCCTCGCAGCGCACGCGCGAGGGCGCGACGCCGGATGGGTGGACGGACGGCAGCACGTGGAGCAGAGGCGACGCACCGAACGGAGACACGCACGTGGAGCAGCGGCGTTGGATGGGACGCGCAAGTGGGTGGAAGAGACGCCGGTTCGGCCGCACCTAGTGCCGGTCGACGCACACCGGTTGACGGCCGAACCTCCGTCGACCGGCACACCCTCCGCCTATAAATAGGCCCCGACGAAGGCCAAAGGAGAACACAAAAAAGAGAGGGAGAAGCGGAGGAGATCGAGCCGCGACCCTTGGACACCCCCATTGAGAGACTTCGGGGGCCGAGGGCTCGCAGCTTCGGATCCGAGCACGCCCGAAAGAAGAGAGAGAGAGAGAGAAAGAGATCCTCGACGCCTACCGTCGCCGCTGCTCACCGCCACCCCCTGCCGTGTAGCCGCTCCACCGTCGCCATTGCCCCGCACCCCCTTTTGTCGCCGCTGGCTCCACCACCGCCGTCGTCGCCGTTCGAATCCCCCCCTCCTCGCCGCCGCAAATCGGGAACCCTAGGGTTCCCGATTTGTGCGGGTAGCGACCCGGGTCGTTGGGTCGGACCTGGGTCGGGGAACAGGTAGGGTTTCCCCCCCAAAAAACGGCGTAGCTTCGTTATATATAAAAAAAAAAAAAAAAAGGGCGACCCGGTTCTTCCGGTCGGACCGGGTCGAGGGAACCGGGTAGGGTTTCACCGGTTCCCCCAAAACGACGCCGTTTCGATTAAAAAAAACAGAAAAAGAAAAAAGCCAAAAAATCGAGTCGAGCCCATACGGCATCGTTTTCCTAAATTATGTTTTAAATAATATTTTAAATAAATAAATAATAAATAATTTATTTATTTTCCGAAAATATAATTTTCCAAAAAAATCCAAAAAATATTTTATTTTCGAAAAATATTAAAAAATATTTTAATCTAAAAAAATCAAAAATATTTCATATTTTCCAAAAAAAGGCCAAAAATTCAGAAAAAGCCAAAAAGACTTGTATTTTTCCAAAAATACCAAAAATCCAAAAAAAAATCCCTTTTATGTCCAAAAAATTGGAAAAAAGTTCAAAAAATGTCTTTTTCCAAATAATGCATGGAAAATCCCTAAAACATCCAAAAAATCTCAGGGTTTAAACAAGGTTAGGTACCGAAAGGGCATTAGTGATTAGCTAGTGTAATCAAGTCCCCGATCCTAATTTCTCTGGTTGCACAGGAGCGAATATTTCTCCCAATATTTCGCATGGGTTTCTAATCAACCCACCCCAAATTGATTAGTGGCGACTCCGTTTTAAAAATTAACTTACGGGTTAAAAACTTAGACTATTAAAGTCGTGAATTGGTGGACTTGGGAGAGTCTCGGGCTTAATTAATCCAGCCGAGCCATTAGCCTCCTTAGGCGCCCGCCCCGATCGGGTGCTGGAAAAAAAGAGGTCGCGACAATACTAACCATAAAAAGAAAGTAAGAGTAGGGTTTTTCACGGGCTAAACGTTGAAGTTTCTAATAAAGTAGAAAGATGCTGTCTCGAATCTGAGAGATTTTTATTAGTGCTATTTGAACACGCTCAATCTAGGCTAAGTTTTATCCGCCTACCAAGGCAATAAATTTAAAAAACCCTAGATCTCCTCGATGGTCCCGTCCAACTTCTCTTTATCTATCCAGACGAAACGTGTCTCCGTTTTGGTCTCTCGTTCCCAATCTACTGCAATTATCAAACCCGATTCCCCCCGTCAACAGCAAAGAGAAACAAACATAATCTTTCAATTTCTATTTGAAACACGATAAACATCAAATGTCTCCGAGAATTCACTGCATATTCGTCCGTTTTGTGCTCACGGTGATGGCTTGAGTGATTTAGTGACACCGATTGATGGGTCTTAGTAACCATAGATATTTCTCTTGAATGATAACTTCATTCGCCAAGAGTAATCTAACCGGCTTAAAAGATTAGAATGTACCATATCATCCAAAATAACATAGCGGCACATAGGGTTTGTTGCTAATAATCTCTGGGAAACTAGGGGACCGATGACAGTGCTAGGAACATCATCACCAACTTGATCGTTGATCTTCATCATTCATTATTAGCCATAATAGATTCCCCGCTCTTTTAGCACGTGTTAGGATTATCGACGAAGAGACATGTATTCATTATCTCTTTCAGCTGGCTACTCAAGGCCGTGTTTTTTGGGTCCACAAAGGCAAATGGAGGTCTCTTCTCGGTTTCTCACTGCAAATTTGTCCGAACGGTCCTTTTGGGACTTCCATTTCTTGCAAGGATTGACTCTACATCAAAAAATCGTCCAAAACGGTTGATGCGTGGAGCACGTTTGGAGACAAACAGCGTACTGCGATCACTGTCATGGTACATCCCGATATGGAAACAGATCCACGTGAGTCGCACTTTTTCGCCGAACATGTCCCTCATCCCATGGTTCAATGCAAAATGGGACCCGGACGGATCCACGCAACTGAATATTCTGTGGTACAATTCGAATTCCTATATGTACCTAGAAGATATAGTTACACTAATTGCACTCTAGTCCTTTACAAAGAGTACAATGCAAGATTTTATAGCTCGTTATCGACTATTACAAATGGTTAACAAGACTCCATCACTCGACGATTACATGAATGATTGCATGACTCTATTACTAAATGGTTACATCAATTTCATTACTTGCCAGTTGTCGCGACCTAATTTTTTTTCCGGTTCACCGCCTAAAACTAGGTTAATGGACTGCTAAGTTTTTTAAACTTAGCTTGGGCTCTCCCAAGCCCATACCAAATCGCGACTTGAGTCTAAACTTTTTAAACATACAGAATACTATCTAGGAGTCGCCACTAATATGTTTTTGGTAGGTCGATTAGACACCTAAGCAAAATAATGGGAGAATTATTTTACTCCTACGAACCAGAGACTAAGGGTACGGGGACTTGGTTACACTAGACTATCCTAGTGCCCTTTCGATACCATTTCTTTTTAATTTTCAAAAATGTTTTGCAGGCAGCTTGATTTGATTTTAATTCATTTTTCTAACGTGTGAGGCGATAATGCGAGTGCACAAACCACCAATTTAACAACCGAGAAAAACGAATAAAATAATGCAGGACTTACCTCAAAGCAACGAAAGCAACTGCATTGTTAGGTCAGAATTCATATCAATAATCCTAGATATGATTTCTAATTAATAAGCAATCACTCAATTTTTTGTTTTCACTTTATTTAATGAAAGTCGTGCAATGCATGCTACTAATTTAACAAGAAATGACGTGGCAATATGACCTAAACTATATAACATGAATAAGCATGCAATCCATCTTAAAGCATGAAATGAATTTATTCTAATTTTTTGTATTTTCCATGAAATTCGAAATTAAAGAAATGCAACAATTAAATATGCAATTTAATCAAATGACCTAGTTCTAATGACGAGCAATGAACTTAGCAACAATCACTAGATGACGAAAATTTCATAAACCTAATCCTACATGTCGATTTACTAAACCTATATGCTCAGGCGGGATTTTGATTTTTTTAAAATAATTAATTATTAAATAAATATTAAATCTAAACTATCAACAAAATAAAGCAAGAAAGGATTAAAATAATCGAAAAAATAACCTATTGTCTCACAGGTCAAATTAACGGTTATTCTAACCCTAATTATCACAACAAGGAGATCAAAACAATTACAAATCTGATCCGAAGTCTTACGGACCAAATTAAATAATTATTGTGATTTAACAATTAAAATTTCAACAAAAAGCCCAAAAATTAATATAATAAAAAAATGATCCGATGTCTCTCGAATCAAATTAATAATTACATTAATTTCGGACAAAATCCCTACGGATAATGCATACAAAATGCACAAATATTAATATTGACAAACCATATTCTAACTTAAACAATAATAACAAAATTTAAAACACAATAATATAACATAAAATAAGCAAAAGAAAGAAATAAAAATAAAACTAAAGGAGGGGAATTGCAGCAGCGTTGGTGGGCATATGGCTAGTTCTTGATTTGATCATTTGCTAGTCTCCTCCGAGAACTTTTGAGTGGACGCCCCCTTCTCTTGTCGTCTCTCTCTTGTCAATTATGGTGGAATATGGAATTGTGTGGCCTTTTGTTCGGCATTGAATTGCCTGTGACCACAACATCATAACAAAACAAAGTAAATACCGAAAATATGGAATGAACAACTTTAATAGGGAGAGAAACAACCTGGTTTTATCCCAGTGAAATCACTGGATGGCAATCAGCGCTTAGGTACGTTGGCCACTTCGATGTCTCACTGCTGGAATTATCGTCGAAGATGTAGGAGTTTAATCTAGGCAAGAAACAAAAATAAAATCACCTTAGTGCGAATAGCAAATTGGAATTGCACACAATCAAACTTAAAAAAAGAAGAAGCTCGACTTAGCTTTATGCCTGTCGTCAATATCCATGAAGTATGATGAACATGGGGCATCGTCAAGAGGAATTTGCTCTGATTTTTTTGAAATTCGCCTCCTCTCTGAGAGATTGTCTATCGAACCTCTCTACGTTTTCTCACCATTTTTTCCCCTTGTGAGCTCCACTCTCCTCTTCTTTTTTCACAAAATTTGGTCTCCTTTTATAGTGGTTCCGAGCAGCTGCTTTGTATGGCATATTTCAAACTTCCATCTTTTGTTGCATCAAATCAAGCGTGCAAATCGAAACGTGATTTCGCAATCAGCTCGATTTTACTTGATTCCTTCCATTTTATCAAAATCCCTGCCCTTTTATTCACCTGATTTCTCTGATCGAGAATTTCCTCCCACATTTATTATGATTTGAAAATTCGCCAGAGCAAAGATTGCTAATCAGAATTTCCACATTCCATTCATAACCAAATCATATTGATCTTCCCCTTATTTTCCTTTTGTTCAAAATGCAATTTTATTTTTCCAAAATTAGGTGTCAACAGCTGCCCCTCTTTGAAGGTGAGCTCGTAGAGGTTGCCGACAAAGATAAATTGAAACCTAATTTTAATTATGCACATGCACTAAATGAATTTTTGTTGGAAAATGAATTCTTTTTTTTTGAATGCAATATGTATGATGCATGGAAATGCTAATGCAAATGATAAATGAATTTACCTGGAATAACTTACCTTCAAGGAGGGTAGAGTAACTCAAGATAAATTGGTGTTACACGTCCAGGTACCATACCATTCTACGGTCGCCCAGAATAGTAACATGAGTTTGTAAAGAAAACTGCTTTCCTAGGACCCGTACCATTCTACGGTCGCCTAGTATGACAGAGCTGGTTGTGTCTAGGACTCGTACCATTCTACGGTCGCCTAAACGGGGATTTACCTTCCAGGACCCGTACCATTCTACGGTCGCCTGAAAAGGGAAATAAGTTTTGTCTAGGACCCGTACCATTCTACAGTCACCTGAATAGGGAAATAAGTTTTGTTTAGGACCCGTACCATTCTACGGTCGCCTAAACGGGGGTTACCTTCCAGGATCCGTACCATTCTACGGTCGCCCGAATAGGGAAATAATTTTTTGTCTAGGACCCGTACCATTCTACGGTCGCCTAAACGAGGTTTCGCCTTTCAGGACCCGCACCATTCTACGGTCGCCTGAATAGGGAAATTTTTTTTTTCTAGGACCCGTACCATTCTACGGTCGCCTAAACGAGGTTTTGCTTGGCTAGGACCCGAACCATTCTTCGGTCGCCCGGCGTCGCAATCTGGGGAAAAATCTTTAGGGACAACTCCATCGAGTGTCAAATTACTCAAAAGTGAAAATACATGTACAACAACAAGTATTTAAGGTATAGATAGAGATATACTTACCTGGTGACATCTCTGCTCATTAGGGATATGTCTCCCGTAAAACATGATTGTAGGAGATGCAACATGTATTTGTGATTACAAATAAACATGCATTAATTCAAGCAAGGTTTACGCATAATGATTTCTATCAACCATGCATCACCTAATTCCAATGGAAAGGATTTCAAGAAAAGATTCCAATCCGAACACATAGATGTCATGGATGTGTCAAATGAGGGATCATTTAGTCTGAAAGGACTTTCCACTCATCCTCATTAAAATGGGTTGTTTTATCCTGACCTTTGATGCAGGATTTTGACAATCACTTTATCTCACTGTCATCATGCCAAACAAGAATCTGGGCAATCTCGCAAGTGGTACTTCTTTGAAGGGAAGCTCGTAGAGGTTTCCTTTAAAGATATATGACACCTAAATTTAAACCATGCAAAATGAAATATGAAATGCATACGTAAATGTTAATGACTTGACTTTTTTTTTTTTTAAGAATAAAGGATGCAATGTAAATGCAATGAACTGGTTAGGAACATAGATCTCCATGTGTCTATGACCAATGAAATGCAAATGCAAAGAAGAACACGTACCAGTCATACCTGTTTTGAGGATTTAGGTGTGAAATGATTCCGATGAGACCCATCAATCATCCGGAACTCCCTTCGATAATTGAAAGGCTCAAAGTCTTTAGGGATCTGGAATTCTCATCGATTCTAAGCACCTGGAAATTGCATCAAGTACTTGAAACTTCAAAAATCTGATTCTTATGTCGACATTTGAAAACTTTTACTAAACGTCCGGAAATCACATCGATGTTTGGAAAGACAAACACTTGGAAATCACATCAAGCGTTTAAAAGTTCAAATATCTAGAATTCACACTAGACAATTGGAAACATTTTATAAATAGGTACTTGGAATTCTCATCAAGTACAAAGATGACTGAACATATTCAGGGTTTCAAAGACAATTATTTTTGGTCTTTGAGGAAAAATTCAATGAAGGCCCATGCATGATGGCTTTATCAAGCTTCTACTGGAAAAATTATCAATAGGACAATTTTCAGTTATAGCGTGAATCTCTTGAACATGCTAAATGAGACACTTTTGGTGTGAAAAGGCTTTTTCACTTGCTCTCATTTAAAAGGGGTTATTTGTCCCGACCATTGATGTGGGAATATATCACTCGATCTTATCATCATCTTGTCGACAAGAGTTCGAATTTTCTTGCAATCGCACGACCTTACCAATCTGAGAGGTCTTTGTCAATGACTGTAATGCAGGTTTGGTCAATGGCTTAACAAAGGGACTCTTCGAGTCAAAGCAAATTGAACGAATGATTCTGTAATCATCTCCGGGTTTACAAGTCAAGAACCCTGCAAAATGATAAAGAAATAATCTTGCTCGCACTTCTTCGAGCAATGCTTAAAACATGTGAATTCCTATGTTAATTCAAGTGCCCTAATCTGAAGAGACTTTGTAAGGGCCGTAACATAGGCTGGGGTTCATGGGTTGAGAAACGAAAGGATCGTTAGGCTCAAAGATGTGTATAGGGGTCAAAGTCGGTGATCATCTTGACATTACCACCAGTTTTTCTTCACCACGGATTGTCTTCTTGACAGATTTCATTATTGGCTCAAAAGTTTATCACCTGATGCCAATGATTATTCAATTGGAGATCTTTTCTCAACATTTTTTTCTTTGATGATGGGCATCAATCAAGCACACTATTTTTTTTATGCCCCCAATTCATCGAGTCAATTCTCTTTTCTTTTCATGGGCATTGGCCTTGCTTTTACCAGGCACACACTTTTTTCATGCCCTTTAGTTCTATTTTGATTTCAGTTCTTGCGCACAATGCATGTGTCAAGTATACTTTAAATGACACTCGAACTTTCAAGGGTCTTCATCTGTCTCTTGCCTTGCCCCAGTGTGGGCGATGATCATCAACTTGTGTTTTAAAAGAAATGAAATAGCAGGCTCAAGTGGGCTATTCAATGGATATAAGTGTGTAGGATAGTGAAGGAAATGCTCTTCGTCATCCTAAGGCACTTAAATTAGCACATGAATTCAATGTAATAGCACAACTTGAAGATTGATGCAAGTGAGAGCAAGAAAATTTCAATTCATTTTCCTCACTTCATGATGTCATTTTTATCTCCCGGTTGCCCGATGTGGGGTGGTTCTTGACAGGGGTAATTTGAAAAGAACATCCATAAGTGTATGGGCTCAAAAATGGTTAAGCAATGGAACACCTGTAGTGTTTGGGATAGAGAAATGAATTGCCTCTCGTCATTTCAGCTGTCGTACTTTTCGCAAGAAAATTCTTCACCTTGAAATACAAAATGTTTCCATACTCACCTCACAATGTGTAGACATGGGACGGTGTATGGGATTAGGCTTGCCTTTCACACCTCATTTAGCATGCTCAAGTAACTCAACATCTTTCACTGAATTATCCATTTTGATAAATTTCAAGTGGAATTGATGGATAAAACATGTAAGAGTCATCATGCAAAATCCCTTTTTAAAAAAAAAACTCAACAGCTTTAAGCATGTCAACTTCAAACAGTTTTCTATACTGCAAAATAGTTTTAAGCATTCATTCAATGATCCCTCTACAATGGGAATTGCCTCAGCAGTTGATGTCTTTGGATTGTCGCTATCATTCAAGGCTGAAAATCCACTTTTCCCCAAAATCTGTCATGGCTACAATCTTGTCATATCAATTCCTTGGAAATGTATCCTTGATAGTTGGGCCAATTGCAACCTGGTGTACTTTTTCAGATGCCTTATCATCAGACCGAAAAAGTAACGCTCTGAAACATGAAGTAAATGAGTCAGAAAATTAAACAGAGCTAACCTAATGCATGCTTTTGGAAATGGCTTGAAAAATGATTTTTTTTTAAAAAAAAAAAACAATGAAATGTTTTTTGTTTTTGAAAATTTTTTTAGGAGGAAGCATGAGAAAGTCCAGCCCTCATGATTTCTCCGTGGATGATTTTTTTTCATGGCTGGATATCGTCATTGGACTAGTTTGGTATACCCCATCATGTCCTCAAAATTGAAAATAAAATTGTAATTTCATTGAATAGAATCAAATGAATTACATTATTGGAATGGAAATTGTGATTCCTAAACCCCTAAAAAGAGAAAGAAATCGAAAATGATTTATAGAAAGTGAAAACGATTTCTAAAAAGCAATAAAAAATTCTCATGCAGGAGAATGTGCTAGGTCACTCTTCATGGTCCATTTCTTCCAGAGGTTCTTCATCAATGTCTCCCATGACAAGATCGTCGAATAGACTTGCGATTCCTCCTAGGGCGTCATCAGAGTTCTCTGTCTCAGGTAATCAAACTTGCCACTAGGCTACCCCTGCAGTGTCCATCACTTCCACTTCATCTTGCCCCATTTCAAGGACATTGTCGGGCTTAGTTTTTTCGGCAAAGTGATCAACAAGTGGGCCATCTTCCGGTCGGGCATGTCATCATTGCTCATTTGGGTCTTGCCTCGATTGCTTCGGGATTACTGTCTCGGGAAGAGCAGGTGCAGGAGTCAAGTCCGCTCGGAGAGATTGGATTTGAGCTGTCATGAATTGCATAGAGGCGAGCAACTGTCGAAGTTGGTCTTCCATAGAGGAGATACGATCACGCATTTCAGTTTGGTCGCCCATTCTAGCTCTTGATCACCTAAGGAAAATGGAGATATGTAAGAACGAGGTGTAATGAGAACACCAATCCATGACAACAATTTATTTTTTAGTCAAGAGAAGTCCACATATGAAAATGATTTTCCTAAAAATGGACTAGGAAAACAAAGACATGGGATGCCCCAGTAGGGACAAAATCTTTTTTAAACATGAACTAGGAAGAGCCAAGACATGAATTGAAAACAAATTTCTAGTTTTTTTTTTCAAAATAATTCGTTGCATGGCAATTTCTTCATTTCATTTTTAATTGACAAAAGAAATAAATCAATGATTGACCTAAATTGTCATGAACCGACCCAAAAATACAACAAAATAAATTGCATGGTATAGGGATAGAAGACTTACTTTACCAAGGAAAATCAATGGCAATCACATAGACACATCGCATGAGACGTGAGGCTCGATTTCTATCTAAAAGGCTTAACAAAGTGGAGCTAAGAGAGTGATCGACAGGTTGCAGTCTCGCATTAACGTCAGGTCCCCTTAACTCCGGGCTCAGTCGAATGGAATGTCCAATAGTCACGCAATCTCGCGGATATGGACAAAACACATTTCGACACCATGAAAAACTTTCGGGGAAGAGACGGTCAACCTCTACATAGCAGTCTCGCTTTGGAGGAAGTATACTTCTCAACACCATCCTAGAAATCCTATCGCAGCCCAGGTCGGACCACAGGTTGTGTGTGCAAATAGTGTAGTGCTAAAGCAATAAACATGCACAACATTTTAAATGCAAACAACACTTCTAATTAGGAAAAATAAATCATTCATCCTACACTCCAACCTGCAAGACAAATGTTAGCAAAGACTACTCCCCTTATACCTCACATCTGCAAGAACATTTAACACCTTAAAAATGTTAGGGACGTACCTGGATCCTCGCTGCCAAACAAAAACATTTTTAAAATAAAAAGAAAAATTGGCCTAAGTCCACTAAGTGTTTTAACACAAGTCCCCAGTAGAGTCGCCAAGCTGTCGCGACCTAATTTTTTTTTCTGGTTCACCGCCTAAAACTAGGTTAATGGACTGCTAAGTTTTTTAAACTTAGCTCGGTTCTCCCAAGCCCATACCAAATCGCGACTTGAGTCTAAACTTTTTAAACATACAGAATACTATCTAGGAGTCGCCACTAATCTGTTTTTGGTAGGTCGATTAGACACCTAAGCAAAATAATGGGAGAATTATTTTACTCCTACGAACCGAGACTAAGGGCACGGGGACTTGGTTACACTAGACTATCCTAGTGCCCTTTCGGTACCATTTCTTTTTAATTTTCAAAAATGTTTTGCAGGCAGCTTGATTTGATTTTAATTCATTTTTCTAACGTGTGAGGCGATAATGCGAGTGCACAAACCACCAATTTAACAACCGAGAAAACGAATAAAATAATGCAGGACTTACCTCAAAGCAACGAAAGCAACTGCGTTGTTAGGTCAGAATTCATATCAATAATCCTAGATATGATTTCTAATTAATAAGCAATCACTCAATTTTTTGTTTTCACTTTATTTAATGAAAGTCGTGCAATGCATGCTACTAATTTAACAAGAAATGACGTGGCAATATGACCTAAACTATATAACATGAATAAGCATGCAATCCATCTTAAAGCATGAAATGAATTTATTCTAATTTTTTGTATTTTCCATGAAATTCGAAATTAAAGAAATGCAACAATTAAATATGCAATTTAATCAAATGACCTAGTTCTAATGACGAGCAATGAACTTAGCAACAATCACTAGATGACGAAAATTTCATAAACCTAATCCTACATGTCGATTTACTAAACCTATATGCTCGGGCAGGATTTTGATTTTTTTTTAAATAACTAATTATTAAATAAATATTAAATCTAAACTATCAACAAAATAAAGCAAGAAATGATTAAAATAATCGAAAAAATAACCTATTGTCTCACAGGTCAAATTAACGGTTATTCTAACCCTAATTATCACAACAAGGAGATCAAAACAATTACAAATCTGATCCGAAGTCTTACGGACCAAATTAAATAATTATTGTGATTTAACAATTAAAATTTCACCAAAAAGCCCAAAAATTAATATAATAAAAAATGATCCGATGTCTCTCGAATCAAATTAATAATTACATTAATTTCGGACAAAATCCCTACGGATAATGCATACAAAATGCACAAATATTAATATTGACAAACCATATTCTAACTTAAACAATAATAACAAAATTTAAAACACAATAATATAACATAAAATAAGCAAAAGAAAGAAATAAAAATAAAACTAAAGGAGGGGAATTGCAGCAGCGTTGGTGGGCATATGGCTAGTTCTTGATTTGATCATTTGCTAGTCTCCTCCGAGAACTTTTTGAGTGGACGCCCCCTTCTCTTGTCGTCTCTCTCTTGTCAATTATGGTGGAATATGGAATTGTGTGGCCTTTTGTTCGGCATTGAATTGCCCGTGACCACAACATCATAACAAAACAGAGTAAATACCGAAAATATGGAATGAACAACTTTAATAGGGAGAGAAACAACCTGGTTTTATCCCAAGTGAAATCACCGGATGGCAATCGCGCTTAGGTACGTTGGCCACTTCGATGTCTCACCGCTGGAATTATCGTCGAAGATGTAGGAGTTTAATCTAGGCAAGAAACAAAAATAAAATCACCTTAGTGCGAATAGCAAATTGGAATTGCACACAATCAAACTTAAAAAAGAAGAAGCTCGACTTAGCTTTATGCCTCGTCGTCAATATCCATGAAGTATGATGAACATGGGGCATCGTCAAGAGGAATTTGCTCTGATTTTTTGAAATTCGCCTCCTCTCTCGAGAGATTGTCTATCGAACCTCTCTACGTTTTCTCACCATTTTTTCCCCTTGTAAGCTCCACTCTCCTCTTCTTTTTTTCACAAAATTTGGTCTCCTTTTATAGTGGTTCCGAGCAGCTGCTTTGTATGGCATATTTCAAACTTCCATCTTTTGTTGCATCAAATCAAGCGTGCAAATCGAAACGTGATTTCGCAATCAGCTCGATTTTACTTGATTCCTTCCATTTTATCAAAATCCCTGCCCTTTTATTCACCTGATATCTCTGATCGAGAATTTCCTTCCACATTTATTATGATTTGAAAATTCACCGAGCAAAGATTGCTAATCAGAATTTCCACATTCCATTCATAACCAAATCATATTGATCTTCCCCTTATTTTCCTTTTGTTCAAAATGCAATTTTATTTTTCCAAAATTAGGTGTCAACACCAGTTAAATTGAATTTATTACCTAAACGATTATATCTACTCCACTACTTGACGGTTGCATCAACTCTACTACCTTAACGGTGTTTATCGACCAAATTGTCGACTATAACATTTGGACATTTTCTCATAAAAAAAAATTGAATGATTTATCAACCACTCATTTCTTTTAAGTTAGATAATTAAGAGTCATCATATACCCCATTATCATTGGTAAATTTGATTGTTTGCTACCCAATCACCTCTTGAATTATTTTTAGGGACAATTAATTGGCGTATGGCTCAATGAATGGCATCACTTGCAATTTGTTTACTAAGTCTTCCTTTCTTGAAATTACTTGGCCTTCAATTAATTATTTGGGCCATCTTTCAAAAATAACTCAAAGATTTTGTCCAATTTATTAATGTTGAATGTGCAAACTTGAGTGTCTTTTGTCTTAGCCATTGTTGTTTTCTTTATTTTGGAAGGCTTTAAGGCTGGAAAAACATAAAACTTGTTGAGCACTTCTTCTTTTGCCACAACTATTTTAATATTTTATGTTGGTTAGATTCATCCACTAACTCATATATTTCCATTGAAGCCACGTTTTGTGTAACGTCTTCATTATTATTATTTTTTTATATTAAACACATCAATTTTTTACGTCAAATTATAAAATTAATATATATGGTACATATATATGTCGGATGATAGATATGGGTTGGATACTGATTTGGAATTTTTACTAGTATTAATCATAAAAATAATAATAAATAAGTAAGAGTAGAGTTTTCCATGAGGATAAACAATGAAGGTTCATGATATGTATTTTTCTAATAAAGTAGAGAAATATTGTCTCGAATCTAAGAGATTTTTATGGGTGCTCGTCGGTTTGTATTTGAACACGTCCAAATTGGGCCCAGTTTTATCCGCCTATAGAGGCAATAAAATAACAAGCCTTGGATTTCTCCTTGATCCCTCCAAAGTCTCTTTATTAACATGATAAACTGGTCCCCCCATCAACGTCGAAAGAGAAACAACATAATTTTTCATTTCAATGTGAAACACGACGACATAAAGTAATTCTAAGAATTTATTACATTTTTTGTCCGTTTTGTGCTGACGTAATGGCTTGAGTGATTTGGTGACGTCCCTCAACATACTTTTCTTGACACCAATTGAAGGTCTAGCCTTATCAGAACCAAAGGAAAAGGGGTCTAGTATTCGATTTGGATTGGTGGATATTTTGCTCAAATTGTAACTTTATTAACTAAGAATAATTTTTGAGACTATGTCTCTTGTTCGGTGAATGAAATCATAGGACCAAACCGATTTGTGTGTTGTTATAAAAGATTAATAGAATGGAAAGATTTAGATAAGTCGTATCATGTGAAAAAAAAAAAAAACTAACATAAAGGTCCATTTATTGCCTCTATTCATGATTGTAGGTATGTCCATTGCTTTTACATTTTATTTTTGCAATTTTGACCATTTCATCCGTCTCATGACACCAATGCGAGATTAATGCGCTGTTTCTTTTATCAGTTAATAGCAAACTTATAAATGCATTCGCGTTCTTGCCCTTGGTAGGTGACTAAGAAAACACATGATGATGGAGCCATTGTACCACTGAAACTGAGTTGATATGAAGTGAGGAACAAGATTTGATTTGATTCTCGAAAGTTGTCAATGAAAGGTAGGTCAAGCCGATTGAGCGACCTCTTTTTCGATCTTTCCACGTTTAAAATTGATTATGAATCATCTTGCTTGCATATTCTTCTAGAGGGTCACTTCGTGTGTCGATTTCTTACTCTTTATCTATTTGACATGCATAAGACATCGAGTAAAATTCATTTAATAAGATGACCAAAGACTTCCAAACACCCCATTCTTAATAAACAAAAAAATGAGGTTGGAACCCATCCGTTTCCGAAAATAAGGGCACAAGAGAAAGCGAATACATGATACTAGTGATCCACAGTGTATTTGCTGATTGAATGCTAGATTAGTGAAACTGAGTACATAATCGCAAAATGTACATTCTATAAGTGAATGTATTCGGTAGATGGCAAAGTATTTAGCTAGTGAGGGGTTAAATAAATACTGGAAAGTATTCAAATTTAGGGGATGCCTACCAACTTATTTGATTGATTGAATTTATATATATATAATCTTTCAATATTCTTAAATTATTAGTCAAATTTGATTCGTAAGTTATCAAGACATCATAAAATCAGGATAACGAAATCTCGATGATCAAGAAATTTAAAAAAAAAAAAAACTAAGATTTAATAATCAAAAGCAAGAAACGAGTCTTAAAATGGTTAGTAGAAAAAGGGGTTCTAATTAGCTTAATCTTTAGAGTGTAAAAATTATCTAAGTACGTAACCCTAATTAGTTAATGTTACAACTTAAATTCATTTAAGGCCTAAATGGAGTGCTAATGAATTCTTGGGGAGAGAGACAAACAGTTCTAAGCAAGTCCCTAAAAAATTTCATCTCGGTCTTGGTCCGAATCTTGAGATCACTGGAATATAAAATAATTAGAGGGTATTTCCTCTCTTTAGGGATGAAAAAGATATAGGAAATATTCAAAATATGAAACGTGGAGCAGAAATTAAAATAAAGAACGCATTTATGAAGCTCACTGTCCTTACAATTCGCAAACGGATAGGCCACGAAAGTCTTCGTAGAAGTGAAAGCTCCTTTTAATTTTGGTGAGGAGTTAAAGGAGCGCTTATGAATTATTCTGGCGTGGGGGGTGGGGTGTTGAGAGTAAAAGCACCTCTGCCCTGCCACCAAAAAGAGACGATGCAAAATTAAAGCACCTTGTCCTATCAGAGACGTGAATCGCGCCCTCCATTTTCTCTACCAATTTCTCTGTTATTTTTCCCTCCCGTTTTATAACATATAAAAGCTGGTAAGGCTTCCCAGTGATTACTAAAAATCATTATTCTATGAAAATATCTCCCATTACTATAAACTTCCGAACATTTCTCTTGGCCTCATACAAAAATTGTTAGATGTCCTTGTCCATCACCTAGTTATTAAGGGGTGCATGATAACGATAATTTTTGTTCCTCCAGAACAATTTTTCTATTCCGGACTGCTTCGGAATAGAAATCCGTTTGATAAACTTATTCCATTTTTCTATTTCGGAATAGATTTATATTCCAGAAATAGGTTTGAAATAGAAATCAGAAGTTGAAATTTTCTACTTCTGATTTCGGAAACGAAAATGAGAAATAAAAATTTTCTCATCATTCGTCAACCGGTCCTTCATCCGTTGCCGCCGACCACCGTCCGTCGGTCGTCGGCGATCGCCGCGCCCGCCGCCTCCGCCGGCCGCCAAATAAATTATTTTTATAAATATCATTTTAAAATGAAATTTATTCGAATAAATAAAATGATATTTATTTTTATTTTTACGAATAAATATTTATTTTACAAATAAATTAAAAAAATCCTTTAAAATAAATAAATATCATTTTAAAAATAAAAATTATTATAAAATATCATTTATTCATTTTTATTTTAAATTTTAAATTTTTATTATAAATATTATTTTTATTTTTAATAAATAAATTCAATCGAAATAAATTTATTTATTAAAAATAAATTTAATTAAATATCATTTTATTAAAAATAAAATAAAAAATATTTATTTTATTCATTTAAAAATAAAAATAAATTTATTAAAATAAATTAAAAATAACTAATTTATTTTTATTTATCATTTTATTTTTATTTTATTAAAAATAAATTTATTAAATTTATTAAAAATAAATTATTTTTATTAAATATACATTTAATAAATTTATTTTTATTTGTCTTGAGTGTTTTACCAAATAAATTTATTTTTATTTTTTCTTTTTATTCATTTTAAAATAAATTTATTTGTAAAATAAAATAAAATAAAATAGAATAAATCAAATAAATTTATTTTTAAGGATATTTTTATCTTAAAATAAAATGATATTCTTATTTTATTTTTTAATGATTTATTTTATTTTATTTTATTTTATTTCTTTATTTTTTTTGTTAATAAATCATTTTCATTTTTATTTTTTATATTAAAGGTCGCGGTTTTCGCCGCCGCCGTCCAAAAGGAAGAAATTTTGTATCGTTATCAAACGAATTTCTATTTTTAGAGTAGAAATTTTTGTCGTTATCAAACGGTTATTTTTGCTTTCGAAACTCGTCCGTAAATAAAAATAAAAAAATCTATTTCTTAAACTATTTCGGAATGTAAATTTTGTCATGCACCCGAAGAGATTTAATGGAATGCAGCAAAGTGTGGCATTCTCACTGACGAAAACTCTAGCATATACTTTATCGGCTTCGGGTTCATGGAAACAAATGATTTTAGATATTAAAAATGCATTTTTTATATGGATAAAAGCCATCAAAAATCTCAAATTATGCTTATTATGACACATTTATCCTAATATTTTTCCGTGACACAAAAAATCTCAAACTTGTATTTGTGTGACAAATTTACCTTCCATCAAAATTGTGTCAATGAGAACAGTTAAAATCTATCTACATGGATGACAGAATGTAAACAATATTAACATGAAATTCATGTAACTTAAGTGAAATAAAAACAATATTATATTAGCTAAAAAAATCATCTAGCGGAACCTCGAGGGAGGGTAAATATCACATTTGAGGTTTTTTATGTCGCAAATTTTTTTTTAAGATAAATATGTTGTAATAGGCATAATTTGAAGGTTTTTTTTTTCTTGACTTTTGCTCTTGTTACATACACATATATACATATATACATATAGGTATGTCAATTTAACTTATGTCCTTTAGTTTGAGAGAAAATATTACGTGCGCTACAAATAAAGAGGGGCGTGAGCTTGCGACACGTGTCCAAATAGGTCCTAAATTCAGAGATTTAAATTTCAGCGGGCACTCTAGTCTGTTCTTACATCGGAGAGAGAGAGAGAGAGTGCAAGACTAGATACCCGCTAAATTCAAAAATCTCTGATGTTTGAGCTCTACTTGGACACGTGTCACAAGCACATCCCTACTTATTTGTTACGTTGACGTATTTTGTGCACACAATATTTTCTCTTAGTTTGAGAAATCAGTCCGAAGGGTCCATCCTATTCATTCCTATTAGAAGTAGTGGAGCCCAAGGATATGACAACCTTAAAATTAAAAAAGGAGAAAAACAATAAGCGAAAAATATCAAGAATTGTGTTGATTGCCCCGCGAGCCCCACAATTGACTCCGATTGCCCTTGCGTGAGAAAATGGACAGAGATTGTTGAGGAAGGATCCATGGATTGGTTTAGAAAATTTCGATGACAACATTTAAAAATATATAATCTGGAAATTATATTATGAAATCGGTGAGTTTACAGATATGGAGAGAATATGCTTTTTATTTTTTAAAAGATACAATTGAAAATCCTAAATTTTTTTTCATTGACATCAATATTCCAAATTTTTGTTTGGTATCACAAATATGCCAAAACTTATAGTAGAATGATATATACCTACCGTCTTCTATCAAAAACCATAAACTTTTGCAATTGTGACATTGATACAATTGCCCTAGATTTGGTGAGTGTAGCGAGGGTGGGTGAGGGCCCCAATGCAATGCACTCATTATGGCTCGTGAGGGCTTGCAACGCCCTCATCGGCCACTGATGAGGGCTCCTAGGGCTTCGCAACCCCACTAGCCCTTACTTAGTGGTCGGCGACCATCATTTCTATGTAAAAAGAGGAAAATAAAGAAATTAATAATTAATAAAATTTCAAAAAAAAAAATTATAAAATTATTCACATTAGTGCCGACTGCCTCAAGTAGGATAATGGGTGCTGAGTGGGCCACCACATTAGTGATATCCGACCAAAATTAGTCGGAGGAACTAAATTGATAATTTGTTAAAAGATTTTGGATTAGTTTGGAAAATCCTTTAAAGTTTTATGACTAAATTAGTACATTTGAAAAGTTTAGGAATGAATTGATAAATTGTAAAAATATTTAAAATTAAATTGATAAATTTAAAAGATTTAAAATTAAATTGATTATCGTACAATAAATTAATGACTTCTAGGATAATTTTCCTTCGTGTATCTCTCTCTCCATTGGAACACGTGCAATAATAGAAGATTCTTGAGTGCTCAAGCAGGCAACTTTCATCACACAAAAGCCTCAGCTTCTCTCCCCTGCATCCCTCCTCTTCCTCTCGAAACCCTAGCTTTTTCTACCCCTCCTGCGTTCTTCTTTCTTCCATTGACATGGCGGGCCGGCTCATCTCCGCGGTCTTCGGTGGCTCTCAGCGAGCCAAGCAGCCCGACCAGGGACTCCTCAACAGCCTGGTCGCCGTCTTCGATGACAACAACTTAATGAAGGAGATGGTCGACACTCACGCCCCCGACGAGGGTGACGTCGACATTCAGGCCCTCTTCGCCCTCGTCGAGAACACCCTCAAGGGCTCTACCGCCATTGTCGACAATGTGGTTAACCCGTACAATAATTGAATTCGCAGCTAACCAGGTTGGATCTGTGCAGGCAAGCTCGACACCAGCTGCGATCCCAGAATTTAAGCCTGCGAAGGAGGGTTTCACCCCCCCACTATCGACAATTAGCGAAGTTACTTGCCAGGTAATGTATAGTGAAAACGTTATTCACTTTCAATAATCGCTTTTATTGTTCTCTGAGATTAGAAATGCCCCTCGATTATTTGTCTTCACGCCTCACACATCGAACCATAATCGGGTGCTCGGAGAGTACAATTTGGTGTAGGGTTTGGTGTCGCTACGATGAACTTAAGCTATATAGTCGATAATTTGATTCAAAATGAGCTAGCCAGTTGTTTTAGGACCCAAAGAAAAGGAAATGTAATCAAATCATTCGCTTAAATGATTTTAAATAGCAATTACCAGATGAACTTTCCTCTTTTTTTTTTTTTTTTTTTTTAATACCAAAATTCAGATTAAATGTGGATATGGTATCGGAAAATTTAACGGACCTGACAGCAATCTGTCCTTTTCCTATTTTTATGCATTTGTGTGCCCACCACTTTTTCATATATTTGATTCTTAGCCTTAAAAGAGCTACTTTTGAGCACGTCCGGTTTATACCCCGAGCGAAGTGTGAGTGGCTTCGTATAGGCAATTTTGGTTGCATTTATTCGGTAAATTATGGCACTGTTCACAACAACTAGGGGAACTGAGCTAGCCTGTGGTTGTGAATAGTGCCGTAAGGTGTGCTAGCTCAATTGTAGGCCTTTCACCCACCCTCACTCACCACAGGCGCAGGAGGCTACTATATTTGCCTACCCGGTAGTAGCCAGAATCGATATTCTGACGTGGTGTCTACCTTCACCACTGTGAGACCCCCTAATTCCCCGTTTATCTTTGTCTTCCCGACAGAGAGGGAATATGGAGGACAGCGCGGGGTCTCTCACCCCAAGGCGGTTCTCCTAAAATTGTCCGAAATGTGATCATTATGTTCTTGTATCTTCAATTAGAAAAATAGGGATTTTTTTTTTTTATTCCCATTGCGAACGAAATGAGAAGTATAGAATATTGTTAATTGTGAAAACATGCTTCATTAACTCGTTAGTTTGAATGTTAAAAACACTTAAAATTAGGGAAATATTTTTCCAATTCTAATTTTTCATCAAATAAAATGGGGTCGTTCTTCGAGAATGGGAGAACCGGTAATTATCAATTAATGGTCAATAGATTAAGTAGATTAAGATTAAAATCTCATGTGGTGTGTTAGGTATAACCACTTTATATGCACCATTATATTATAAATAGGCGAAATATCTACAAAATTCCTGTGGGCTTTATTGAAAATCCAGCGTGATTAATTAGATGTAAAATAATCTACTGGATAGTGAGTATCACACTACTTGGCACAAATTAGAGCACCATGATGATCAACTTCAAAAGTTTCTAATATTTAGACATTCACAATCGTTTTGACAGATTACTTGCAAAGCCTTGGACACCAAGAATGTGCGCGAAACGATGTCCTCGATTTTCCACGAGCTATCGAGCTACTCATTGGTCGCTAAGGCCGTGGTCACACTATCGTCCTTGGGGCTGTGCTACGGCGACTTCTGGCGGCTCGCTCAGATCGAGCCCTCGGACAAGCTCGCGGAGTCCATGGCCGTATTGAAGGGGTTACCTGCAATCACGAAGCCAGTCGAGCCGCAGAAGATCCAAGTGTTCGGAGTGCTCAACGACTTGATCAAGACCACGCTTGAAATGACTTTGTGCATCGTGGAGTTTGACCACGATAGCAAGGATGTCCCGGAGTTAGCCAAGGTCATCGACATTCCTTCCAGCGTTTATCAGATCATCATCGCCGTCCTTGGTTGCTCGATCCAGTTCACTGCCCTGATTACGACTACCCCAGTCGACGAGTATGCTTCTTGTGCTTTTGCTGCTAGCTCTTTGTCGAATTTAGTGAAAAACTCGTCTTCCTAATGAATGGTCATTTGATTTCTTGATCTTAGGTCGAAGGGACGAGATCTGCCTGCATTCGCTCGCAAAGTGAACATGATTCACCACAACATCAAGAGGCAGCTGGAGGATTTTAAGCAAAAAAAGGGTGAGCCACGAGATTCACAATGAAATCTAATAGGATCAGAGAACTTCGATTTTGAGTACTCATGAAAACGGACTGACGAATCTGATAGAAGAATGTCTATTAATCCAGAGGAGATTAGAGAGTACCAGAGGCTGCAGCGGCTTTTTACTGCGCCTACGGACAATGTGGAGCTCATTAAGGCGCTGTTTTACACCAAGGACGATCCTCAGCCGCTTTACATTGGCTCCAAGAAGACCACGGTTAGCCTTTAATCGAACACCCAACTTCGATTTCATCAGGAATGCTTTCGTTTCCAATTTAACGAGTGAGATTGATCATGTCTGGTTTACTTATTGTTGACGCCTAAATTTCATTTTAGTTAATTAGGTTTTATTTTATTTTTAGTCTTTTTTTATTTCATCGTTTTCGGATAATAAATGAAAACAAAAACAAGCAAAACAAAAGCAAAAGAAAAAGAAAATAAGAGCAACTTTAGCTCCCCCCCATGGGCCTCCACGGCCCAAGCGCGAGGCCCGGCCTCCTTCCAGTCGTCCCCTTCCTCGCGCCTCTGCAACTCACGCGCAGAGGGCGCGACGCCGGAAGGATGGCCGGATGACGACGCACGTGGAGCAGAGGAGCAGCTGGCGTCGGATGGGACGCCGGTTCGGCCGGCGAAGAGCGTGGCAGCCCTCGGTCGAGCTCCGTCGACCGGCCGCCCCTCGCCTATAAATACCCCCGTCCCCGCCTCCGTTGAAAGCACGACACCACCACCAGCACCACCAGAGAGAGAGAGAGAGAGGCAACGAGCGATCTTGGCTGCAGATCTTCGGGTTCCCCCCTCTGAGAGACTTCGGAACGGGGGCCGAAGACGAGCAACGCCTGGATCCGCGAGTAGCCGAGGTCGAGAGGGAGGAGGGGTCTCAAGATCCGAGAGGAGAGCCTCGCCTCGACCGCAGCCGCCGTGCCGACACCGCGAACAGGTAATAGCCGTGCGGTTCCGTCCTCCGCCGTTGCCTTCATCGTCGCCATCGCCGTCATAATCGCCGTCGCCGTCGCGACGCTCGGATCCCGCCCTCCGCGCGCAAATTCCGCAAACCCTAGGGTTTGCGATTTTCCGGGTCGCGAGGCGGATCCGGATCCCAAGGTTCGGGTAGGGTTCGCCATTTGGGGGCGGCGGAAGTCGGATCGCGACCCGGATTCGGGTCGGGTAGGGTTCCGAGGGAGCCGGGTCACGAGTCGGAGCCGGGTTGGGTAGGGTTTCGCCGAGGAGAGTGGGTCATCGGGTCAGGGGACCGGGTCGGGCGTATGACCCGGTTCCTCTAGGGTTTCGCCGTTTCCCCCAAAACGGCGCCGTTTTAAAACAAAAAAAAAAAGAAAGAAAAGAAAAATGTTGAAAAATCCGAGCCGGGCCCGCAACGCGGGCCCGAGTGCGATCGGCCTTTTTTATATAAATAAATATTAAGTAATTTATTTATTTTCCGAAAAAATCAAAATCCAAAAAAATATTTTATTTTCGAAAAATATTAAAAATATATTTTAATTTCCAAAAAGCAGAAAATATTAAAAAATGTTTTATTTTCCAAAAAAAATCAAAAATACTTTATTTTCCAAAAATATAAAAAAATATTTTATTTTCCAAAAATATTAAAAACATATTTTAATTTCGAAAAATATTAAAAAATATATTTTAATTTCTAAAAAAAAAATCAAAAATCAAAAATCAAAAATCAAAAAATTCCATATTTTCCAAAAAAAGCCAAAAAACTTGTATTTTTCCAAAAAATACCAAAAATCCAAAAAAATCCCTTTTATGTCCAAAAATAGAAAATGACCCCAAAAATATGTTTTTCCCAAAAATGCGTGGAAAATCCCTAAAACATCCAAAAAACCTCAGGGTTTAAACAAGGTTAGGTACCGAAAGGGCATTAGTGATTAACTAGTGTAATCAAGTCCCCGATCCTAATTTCTCTGGTTGCGCAGAGCGAATATTTCTCCCAATATTTCGCATGGGTTTCTAATCAACCCACCCCAAATTGATTAGTGGCGACTCCGTTTTAAAAATTAACTTACAGGTTAAAAACTTTGACCATTAAAGTCGTGAATTGGTGGACTTGGGAGAGTCTGGGCTTAATTAACCCAGCCGAGCCATTAGCCTCCTTAGGCGCCCGCCCCGATCGGGCGCCGGAAAAAAGAGGTCGCGACACTTATGGGTCGACAGGATAAGACTGAATACCTCAGGAGGAAGAATGTGTTGCTGCTCATCTCTGACCTGAAGCTATCCTCCCATGACCTCTCGATCCTGGTGAAAATCTATAATGAGCCCAAGTTCCACGAGAATCACGAGATCCTGTGGATCCCGGTTGTGGACCAAGACAGCGAGGACCTGCCCAGCGTTTTCAAGAACCAGCAGTCACAGATGCCGTGGTGCTCGACACACTACCTGACACTGATAAACAAGGTGGCCATCAGGATAATCAAGGAGAAGTGGCACTTCAGGAACGAGCCCATCGTGGTGGTGTTGGATCCGCAAGGGAAGGTCGAGTCCCAGAACGCAATGAGCATGATAAGGATGTGGGGGTTTAATGCATTTCCTTTAACGGATGGTGTGGTGGCGACCCTCTGGAGGAGGCGTGACATCAGCTGGTTCGAGCTCCTTGTGAACGACTCCATTGCCCCTAACGTGCAAGAGGCGGTAAGTGAACTAACACAAGCGTGGTGAATTTCAATGTCTCTGTCACAAAAGCGTCATCCAAATAACCCAAAAGAACAACTTAAACTGCTCAAAATTAAATGAGTTACATGATGATTTTGTTATATCGATCAATCAGATCAAATCGGAGAAGCTCATTTTCTTGTACGGAGGTGAAGACACAAAGGAAGTGCACGAGATAGAAGCGCACTTGAAGAAGATCTCCGACGACGGGAACTCCATTGTGGCCTACAACGTTGGGAAGATTCAGCTCTTCTGGACTCGCCTCGAAAGCTGCATGTTTTCCATGTTGCAGGGGAAAGCGGACATCCTCGACCCGCTGCTGCAAGACATCCTCAAGCTCTACACCAACTTCAAGAAGGACGGCGGGTTCGCCCTCCTCACGAAGGGGACCCGTGTGGTGATCAACACGCCCTTGGCCTCCTCGTCAAAGGTGCTGGCCCAGTACGATACCTGGAAGAAGCAAGTGAACGTGGATGGCAAGACCTTTGACGTCGCGCTCAAGGAGCACCACGACAAGGTGGTGGCTCCCCAAACGTGCCACCACTTCTACATCCCGAACATGGTCGGGTACGTGCCCGAGAATGTGAAGTGCCCGGTTTGCCCCCGGGTGATGAAGAACATCGTGAAGTTCGAGTGCTGCCATGGTGCACATTAGTGTGCAGCACTAGCTTAAAGGTTTGAAGCCTTTCCTGTCAATAATGTGGCTCGGAAGGTCAACAGGCATTGTGGATTGGAGAGAGTAGGAGCTTTTGATATGTGTGTTGAAGATGTTGTTTGCTACAAAGAGTGTGTTGTGATGAGACAAACAATGTGCAATCTTGTTGCTCGGGATCTCTCTTTATGTACCGGGAGAATGTGTAATTTGCGTATGCTTAATTATGAGCAAGTTATGTATGAATGTGTCACATATTTCCTTATTAAAGTACCGCACATCTCTTATTTACTTGTATATGCAGTTTCCCTTCATTTATTAGTTTAAATTTTTGGGTTGTATATTTTAACATGGTATCGAAACTAGTTTGCCTTAGTTTATTTCGACTGTCTGGTTCCCATTAATCAAATTATACATATTTTTTCTAGTCTAGTTGATGCATTAAAGGGGTGTTAAAGAATCTCACATCACTTATTTATGAGGCTTATATGTACTTCATAAACATGTGGCCTCCCTCTATCGGCTAATTTAAGTTAATCAATTGGATATTCTAACACCATTTTCTCTCTTTGGACCCGTTTGGTTCGGTTTTGGGAAAATGTCATTGAGAAAATGGAAATTTCTTTGGGTTAAAAGGGTTTTTGGAAATGCAAATAATGTTTGGTAAATTGTAATTTTAAACTGCATTGCAAAATAACTTTGGCTTAAATGTTGTTCGGTGAAAATTTCATTTTGCAAAGGGTTTTTCCTAGATTTTTTTATAAAAAGAAGTTTCAATTTTTTAAAAAAAAAAAATCTAGCCATCGGATCGACGGCAGCCAAATCTGGCCACTGCCCAACCTCTGGTGGCCAGTTCTAGTTGCCGGAAGGCCTCACCTGAGGTCACGCGACCTCAAGCGAGGCTACTTGAGGTCGAGCAACCTCATGGACGCCTGGGATCGCGACCCAAGTGGCCTTCACCTGAGGTTCCCCAAGCGGCCGTTGCCTGAGGTCGCACAACCTCAGATGGCGGTCGGCGGGTGGCCGCAACCCCCAGGTGGCAGTCGCCAGCATGGGCAACTCCTTGGCCGGAGGTCGTTGGCCTCTGTTTTTTCTCCGGAGAAGATGAACAGTACTCGTGACTTGTATTCTGAAGATGCAACTTTTCGAAGTGCTTCAAAAGCAATTTTGGGATAAAGGACCTTAAAGCCATTTGGAGATGCAATTGCATCTTGCCAAAAAGTTATCCAAAAAATTGAACCAAACATGTTTGCATTTGACCAAATCCCTTTAGAGCCTAAAAGGCCATTCTAAATGTCGAACCAAACGGGGCCTTTAATTTGCAACCCTTGTAGTGTTTGTGACATCAAACAGCCACGGATTCCAGGTTGGTTCAGGTCCATGGCACTTGATCATGAGACAAATAAAGGACATATGCCGCATGGGGTGTCACGTTTGTTAGCATCAAATGGACAATGGGCCTAAGAATGGTTCAGGTCCCATGGCACTTGATAACGAAGCAAATGGAGAGACAGAGGCCACGCGGGATAGCATGATGGGGCAGCGCTGGCAATGGGATCTCAATTCAACAACTGGTGGGGTGAAGATCTCTCTCTCTCTCTCTTCAACCCTAATAGCGATTGCGACATCAATTGATCACAAAGCAATTAGGCATACAGATGCTACAGACCTAAAGTTGGGGTTTTTATAGAACATAAAAAAGTTTAGAGTATGTTGGGATTAGACCTAAAATTGGAGGTTTTTCATGAGAAAAATATTATGATAAAATTAGATGTGGATTTAAAGTTGAGGATTTTTTAGAGTACTAAGCCCACTCTGATGTAAAATTCTTTTCGATTAACACCCTCATACATGCACTTCAACAAATCCCCCTCACATATAACCAATGTTAAGCTCGCTCCCTCTTAATCTATGTATAATTCTATACCAATATTATCTCAACTCAAATCTTCACCTTGGCCCAGCCAAGTTATGACCAATGTTGGTTAGGAATAACATCTACCCTTTAGACTCTGCCTTAATTGTCTTGGCCCAATCAAGCTTTTGCTGGCAAGTCGAGAGAAACCATCCATCATCTTGATGAAGGAGTCACATTTTAGATTATTTTTTTTTTTGAAATATTTATCGAATGCTTGTCGACAATGGGGGCTTACCAATCAATCATTAGCTTTTATACCACTTATTAGGTTGATGCAAAAGAAGCCTAATACCTTTAGCAGAAAAAATCACTAAAAGGGAGGTCAAGTCGGAACCCGTTAATTTATCTAATTACATTCAATTTCACTTAAAAGCTTGAATCACTAAGACATGATCAAACTAAGATATATTAGTTACTCAACTTTACTCCACATTTGAATGTTATATTTCTTTTTGCTTAATACTCGTACGCACATTTTAACAATAAACTCGAACCTTCTCCTAATAAAAATGTGGGAATAGATTTCAATGTGCTTCTTCCTAGCAGAAAATATGATATTTTGTTAAGGTCTAGAGTTGAAGCCATCCAAAAGGGAAAAGAAGCAAGTAGCGGAATCATTGATTTTCTTCACGAAATTGAAATACTCATTCTCCTATTTCATAAGTGATACATTAAGAACAAGTCTGCCGAGTCAATGTGACGAGCTCTTAGACTTGATAGACAAATGTGATGTATGTGGGGAGGCCCAAAGCACGCCAAAAAAGAGGTCTTGACAGTCTCATCTTTTGCATAACCAAGCATTTATATGGGAAAAGTACCAAAAAAGCCATAAGCATATTGCAATGATATCAATTCAGTTATAAAACTTTCAATTGAATCAATTTAATCTTAAACACTTTCGCATTGGTATTAATTGAGTTAATTCGACCAATTTATACAGAAAATCGTTGACACAGATACCAATCATCTTACATGGCATGATTGATATTGACGTTAATATTTTTATATAATTTTTAATTATTTTTTTTAATTTTTTTGTTATTTATTAATTACTTCCTTTTTTTCTTTTTTTTCCTTCTCTTTTCCTTTTTTTTTTTTTTTTTTTTCCTTTCTTCCTCATTTTCCTCTACCCACCTCCAGTGGCGAAGGTTGTCGGTTGTTTGCGAGGGCAAGGGTTGGGACGCCCTCATTGACCACAGGTAAGACCGACCCTCACCAGCTTTTGGTGAGGGCTAGCGAGGGTAGCGCGAGGTAGGCGCTTTCTAAATCCGGCGAGGGGACCCTTGTCTAGCCCTTGCCAGAGGCCAGCAAGGGTTGACGAGCACTAAGAAACCCTCACTGGCCCTCCCCGGCCTCTGGCAAGGGCGAGCCTTTCCAAAGGCTGGCCAGGGCATCTTGGCCCTCGCGCTCAATGGCTGGAGGCTAGTGTAGGAAAATAAGGAAGACAAAAAAAAGGAAAAAAAAAAAAGAAAAGAAGGAAAAGAGAAGGAAACAAGGAAAAAATTTTAAAAATTTAAAAATAAGTAAAAATTACATAAGAATGTTCACGTTAGTGCCAGTCGTGTTGCATAGGATGACTAGTATTCATGTTGGCAATTTCTAATATAAATTGGTCGAATTGACTCAATTGGTACCAATGTGAAAATCTTTAGAACTAAATTAGTTTAATTGAAAATTTTGGGACTGAATTGATACCAATGCAATAGGTTTATGACTCTTTTTTTTTTTTTTTTTTTTTGTATATTTGCTCATTTATATGCAGTCTCACTTGTGCACATACAAGAACGCAGGACTTATTCCTACCTAAGGGACCTCTATATGCACTTCACTTCCTTTCATCTCTCAAAAGTGTGAGTTAGTTTAACTAATTCTCTAGAATTTTTTCTTAGATTATTACTTATCAAAATGAAATTCTCATTCAAAATTGTATAACTTGGCAAAATTAGTATTCAGTTGTAAAAAGTGCAAAAGATTGAGGGAGAACCTAGCATTACAGTAACTTCTAATTACGGTATTATTCATCCTTTAGTTTGTAGAATAACAATTTGCCTTAACAGCTTCGATGGAATTTCATCAAAAAAAAAAAAAAAAAAAAAGTAAAAAAAGATAAATCGGAAGTTGAGATCCTCATTCAAACTTACTATATAAACGGTAGAGATATTAAATTCCCCATTTGAGAGGTTAGCATGGTGTTCCAATTTGGACGGACAAATTATACCCCATATCACTACCACTTTGCACCAGGTCGAATTCCAACCAGCCATTCCTTATCTTCCAGAGTGATATTCTCTTCGATCTATTCTAAGGAAACTCTCGGACACATAATTTTCATGTCGGGATTTCTTAATCACATACGTGACTATTGTTTGAATGCATGGATCATGTAAATCCGTAAGATCATCATGGCAGTTGGTCAAGCAGTCATGACTTGATTACTTTACAAGCCAATAATCATTGGTCTCAATTCCTAATGTATCGTCAGTATCAGAAAACTTTGGTTAGTATTTCGTCGATTTTGGATCTCGCAACGAAAAATCTTTCACTAAGTGTTATATTTTGATTTTCATTGAAAGAGACTAAGTGTTATGTTTTGGTTTTCATTGAAGGAGACTCAAGTGATGTATTAGTTTTGGATAGAGAGGATTAAATGCGAGTGAAACTATACACTTTATAATCTTGAAATTAAAGAAGTCACTGGCTTATTGCACGTTCAATATCAATGGGCTTGTCCACGAGGTTTTTTTCCGTCTCTTTTCTTTCACCTTATATCCAATTTGCCTTGTCCCCATCCCTAACCAACTCTACACGCCAAGCATGCATAGGTATAGGACTTTTTGGGGCATCTTGATCTTTTTGGGACCACATGCAGTTACTCCCTACCTTTAGACGATCTAAATCCAATGCCCCTCACTCGCCTCTCTTTCCCTAAGGTTTTATTCGAGGAATGTTCACTCTACGCTAGAGCACAAACATCGAACGATTAATTTCTATTTCTTGTTATCGAGGAATTCGTTCTCATTGAGTAGAGCCATCAAATGGGTAGGTTGGATCGGATAAAAAATAGTCCAATCCAAAATGACCCATTTATATACACTACAAATTTAGTGACCATACTCGACTTGACTTGTATCCAAACCATACCCAACCTGACGCATAACTAAAGCACATTTATGTTCAACCCGACCTATTTTAACCCACTTTAAACTCTTCATATGTAAATGTTACTGGAAAAATTTCATATCTAATTGAAAAAAAAGCAGCACTATAAAAAAAGTAAGTAAATAAAGTGAAAAAGAAAAAGAAACCTAAATATTGTGATACTTATAAAAACAAGAAAAGTATGAACGTGCTGCGATGACACATACTGCAAACGCGTCCTTTATTTTCAAGTCAATTTAATCTGTTCTGTTTGTTGCCAAATCCAATTTATGACCGAGTGTTAGTTCAGTTTCGCAAGATTGAGACGAAATTATAGGTTTTTTTTTTTTTTTTCTTAATGAAAAAACTCTAGGTTATTTTTGGTCATAAACAAAATTATTGATTAAAAGTTTAAAAAAATTGTGCGAAAACGCAAATTTTTTGAAAGCCAAAAATGTTGGTGATGTTTAAGTTATTATTTGACCATGAGAAGTGCTGGTTTCGCTGAACTCTCAAGGAAAATATGAAATAGATAAATAAATGAGGACAAAAATGAAATAAAGGCAAAACAATAAAAAAGAGAAAGGACTTCGCATTGTGTCGTGTGGTGGATAAAGCAATAGAGCGACAACGTACTCTACTTGTCAATGCCACCCTCCACCTTGAAAATGAATCGCTATAATCGATCCAATTGCCACCCGACGACAGAGGTAGACCTATTTTCTTCTCAATTTATTCTTCTGGTTATATGGACGAAAGTGGGTTTCAAGACAGACCCATTTAAATTTATTTATCTTAGCAACATCTGTTGGCCCAAGTAGTAAGGAGCTTGGTTTCCTTAAGCAAGGTCTCAAATTCGAGCCTTGTGTATGGAGCAGATGGCGCTGGGAGAGCCCCCCATTATGGATGCGACAGTGCTTGCATCCGAATTAGTCAGGCCAGGGCCGAAGGATCCGGATACCGGGTTGTCATAGACCGAAAAAGATTTATTTATCTTGAATTTTTCTTTTCAAAATCCATTATAAATTATATAAGAAATTTAGGCTGACTCATTTATGATTCACTTTAATAAAAATGAGTTAATTGCCCATTTTGATGACCCTTTTATTATCATATCAAAAGATTTGATTTCTCATATTTGCAGTCTTATTTGTTCAGTTTTCGCAATACTTGATGCATTAAACTCCAACAATTGATAATTCAATGATCATATCGTTTCCCTCTACGCATAGACGAGGTTGGGATCTTGACATACTGGCATTCAAAGTTCTCTATACTGCGTCCTCCTAATGAAGGTAATTTTTTGTAAGGGGACATATTTGGTTAAAGGGTGTAATTAAGCTGGGACCAATCAGCATCATTCTCCCACTTTGCATGGCATGCGTTGGGCTGCACGGTCCGTCTTTCCAGTAAGTATCGTTATGTTCTGGAGTAGCAGTACCCTGGAGAGTAACATGTCGGCTAGCTTTTGAGTTTTGACTTTTATCTTTAATATTTATAATTCCACTTTAAGGTGTTGAATTTATCATATCTTTAAAAACTCTATTACACTTACAACTCAATCATTAGCCCCTTCCACAATCAATGTGAAATAACCTTGATCAGCCATTTTACAATTGACGTGGGATATTTTATGTTAGGACAATCTTCCCCTCACACATACAACCCATTTTACAATCGATGTGGGATAATTCATGTTAGAACAATCTTCCCCTCACACATACAACCAATAATTCCCATGTGACTGTTGCGTTCAATTTGTTGTTAAGGGGGCTATGAAACCGGTGTTGGGTGATCTCGAGCCTTTCTCGTTCCAAAAACTGACTTATAGGTGAAGCTTTCTCTCATATTTATAAATTGACCATTAACCCCTTCTATAACCGATGTGAGATAATCCCAACACCAATTATGTTGCTTTTCCAACTAATCAAAGCATTATTCTCCCGCTTCGCATGCATTCCATGTTGCGAGGTTGGCTATATAAAGAGATGGACGCAAGAGAGAAAATGAACATGCACGTCACTCGTCTTCTTCTTCCTCCTTATTAAGTTACTTGATCTCTTGTTTTCGTCCTTCCATCGTGGAAGATACATAGAGAAACCCTCTCCTGGCAGCAGCATGGCGAGTATTGCGACCAGTTCGGCCATAATCGACTTCATCAACAAGCATCAGTTCATAGACACGACGATAGGAAAGCAAGTTTATAATTCCTCTATTGAAGAGAAGTGCGATGTGAATGCTCTCGAAGGCATCGTCGACAACATCCTTCGAGGCGTCTTCCCGCTTGTCGATAAGCGCTACAAGAAGGTATTGAATAGGGACCAGTATCATTTCTTAATGTTGAATTTGTGTGGAAGTTGCACCTAATTGTTTTAGTTTTTATTATTGTAGGGTTCAAATGATATCCCGCAACCCATTATTCCGAACGAAATTTCACGTGTGATGTACGAGATCAGTAGTCAGGTTTGTTATTATTATTAGTTCTTGTAACATGGTGGGGTCAAACTGCCTCGTTTACATTCGTCAAGCGAGTGACACGGTTTCAAAAACTTTTTGCGGTCTTCTAGGTGGGGCAATTATGTAGACGTGTTTGAGAGGACTAGAATTAGCACCTAGAGGGGGGGGTGAATAGGTGACTAAACAAAACCTTGGCAAATATATGCGGAATAAAATAAGTTGTGAGCAAATTCTGAAGAACAGCAGACTTTGAGCGAGATCGGACTTTAACACAATAAAGAGTTTAGAGAAGAGAATAAGAACACAATGTTTATAGTGGTTCGGCTTAGACCAAGCCTACGTCCACTCTCCCACGCTAACAGCCTTCTTGGCTGGATTCCACTATGCAATCAACAAGAGATTACAACTTTGAGTGCAAACACTTAGTAGTACATCACACTATCTCACTAAGTCACTCTTTTGGTATTTCTCTCAATATCACAAACGTTTAAGCTCACGAGAGACAAGTGTATGATAGAAGATCGCTCAGACTTTGGAATTATAAATTCTACACTCTATCTCTTGCTTGCTCATCGGTCCTTCATCTCCTTAAATACTCCTCCACTTCCAAACTAACCGTTGGACAGTATCTTGAGGATCGTCTTCCAATATACCCATTGGACAGCTCTGTATCAAAAAGATTTGGTAGCCGTTGAGTGACAAAGATAGAATCCCAAATTGATTCCGATCGCCCATACAAACGAAATTTTGGTTTCCATAAGTAAAGCTTCTTCGTATAGAAAGTTCTTGTCTTCAAGATCTAATTGTCAATCAATTAAGTCAATCAAATCAATCTTGATGTAGAATTCAAACCAGATCACTAGCCGTTATATCTTCGGGCTTGTGTTACGTTATGTCGAATCTAGATGTAAAGTCTGAGAGCAATAGACTTTACAATCTGAGTCTGAGTGCGATAGACTTTGCAATCTGGGTCTGAACAGATTTAGCTTTAAGGTCTGAACACAGTCTGTTATGTTCTGCTTCAGCATAGAGTCTGTCTTCTGGTTCGGCTTCAGCATAGAGTCTGTCTTCTGGTTCTTCATTCACGTTCAGTCTGGAATTTGTCAGAGTGTGCAGACTTCTGATGTAAAACAGACTTTGACACTAAAGTCTGGCAGTCTTCAGACTTTGACAATATCCTTTACATGTTCAATTATCTACATAGTCTATTACTCAACCATCAAACATGTTAGTAGCCTTTGATTTATTTTGTCATCTTCAAAACATCATAAGGGATTTCCCTAACAATCTCCCCCTTTTTGATGATGACAAAACAATCTCTGAATATGCAGATTTGTAAACACGCTTTTAAAAATATTAATTTAAATCAAATGATATCAAAAGATAACAAATAGATTGAGCATAACAATATATAGAAATATAATCGCAGCTCAATATTATGCAATGAATAATATTAACAAATCAACACATATGCATATTCATATTCTCTCCCCCTTTTTGTCATAATCAAAAAGCGATAACAATAGAAATAGTATGACGTAGAGAATATAAAACGATAACAAATGATTTCCAAAAATCAGCTTTTATAAATCGAATATTAAAAATATGCAATATAGCTCACTTCGATCATATTTATCGGCAAATAAAAATCACGGATGCATTATAAAAGTCACTTATCCTTTTTGTCATAATAAAAAGATAATACCAATAAAAGATTTGTTATGACAAAAGGTAAAAAAAAATGCACTATCCGGATTTTGTAGAACTTTAATTCTGACACATTTACCTTTTCCTTCATTCCATAATAAACAAGATCACAATCAATTCAAAAGATTTTTCCATAATTGATCAAAGCTCCCCCTCAATTTGTTGCCTTTTGAGATGATCACGATTCTTTCCTTTTTCTTTTGGATTCGCTTTCTCCCGTCATCATGACAATATTTGCGAATAGAAACAATTGTTGCTTGTGCACGTTGAGCAGAATATTTTTTTTTTTTTTTTCGATTATTCCCTTTGTAGCAACAACATCCGCAACGATCACTTGCATTTTGAAATTTGAGGCAAAAATCTTCAATCAAGCTCGTCTCGAATTTAACCTGCATCAACTTAACGAACTTTTTGCACAAATAAACTTTCATATGACACATAAGGGATTTCCTCAATAAGCAAGAGTTTTGCACAAGGAATATAATTTTTTTAGCCTCCAAGAGATAGTATAGAATCTTCATAATTTTCTGATCAAGCTTTCCAAATTTCATACGGAAGATTCTATTGCCACCTGCAAAATCTTGTATAATGGATAACAATCCTTGCAAAAATATCACGTAATATCTTCCTTTGATTTGCGGATCAAACTTGCTAGATATGAGATATCTTCTAAAAATATAGCAAGAGTATCCATAAATATGCAATAATATATTTCGAGATCAAAGGGATTTCCTTGAGCATAAATCTCAAAAATATATTATAAATGCATTTCACAAAAATAAAGATGATATTGCTATCACGTGCCAAATCAAGTAAAAAATATTGCAATGCCTTATATTTATGAGAAGAAATATTTGCAATATAAATGATAAGCAATCGTCCAAAATCAGGATAAATACATGTAGAAATTTGTATGGCGGAATGATAAAAAAAAATCTCTTACCCAAGGTATATGTTCGAAATATACCATTGATTAAAAAAGATCATTACCAATCTTCGTAGGAGATACTTATATGATTGCACCAAAATCTGCGTAGATTCACAATCATTCTTGCCTTATTGAATTTCCTGCAATCAACTCATTTCCTTTTTGGTATCCATCAGTTTGGATCCTTCCATTCCGTTAGAGTAAAATAGAAAATCTCCATAGATAACAAAAATATTCTTTCTTCAATAAAACAAATCATAGGATATGATCTTTATAAAATCCGAATCAATTAAAGCACAAAGAGAATATAAGTATAATAAGAATTTTTAAATTTTGTATCCAAACCAAATTGAAAAATATATACCTTCCTTACCAATTTCTCTTTCTTCTTTTCCTTTATATCCTGCAAAAATAACTCATCTTTTCTTTGGTACCCATTTTTTCTTGGGTCCATGAGAGTTAGTAGAGTATGTTGTATTTACCCAATCTCTCTTAATAGGTCTCCGACTTTAGGACATTCTTTCTCAAAGTGTTCCAAATCTCCACAATTTGAACACTTGAGGGCATTTTCACCAACAGGTTTTACAAACACTTTTGAAAATGATTTTTATAAAATACCTTTGAAGGTCTTTGTCTAAGTCTCTCCTTGACTTTAGGAAAATCAATTAGAGAATCACTTTCCTTATTGAAACCAAGTCCCGACTTATTATAGTAAGGTACTTGTATAGAAAGGATATGCTCTAAAGTTTTTGAACCATTTGAAAATTTTGTCGAAATATTTGAAAGTTCTTTCTTTAAAGAATCATTTTCCTTGACAAGTAAATCTCAACTTTCTTTTGTTTGTAGAAAATCTTTTTGCAAAATTTCAAACTTTTCTTTTGAGAAAGATCATGTTGCCTAAGTCAAGAATTCTCCTTTTAAGTTCGGAGATCCTTTTAAGATAAGATTTGAGATTTAAGCAAAGCTCATTTATATATTTTGAAACTTTGATAGGAATTTTTGAATTGCTTACCTTGATTTCCTCATCGGATTCTCGAGTCCGTGTCTAAGTCGACTGATTCTGAATGTGCCATCAAGCATATATATCCTTGCTCGTCATCTTCTTTCATGGTTCTTTTCTGCCCATTTTGCTTGTATTGTTTTCTTTCACTGAATTTCCTTCCTTTTCTACTTTGCTTTTTGAATCTCTTGATCATAAAAGCAAGTTCTTCGTCATCCATATCATTTTGTGAATCTGTATCATTAGAATCAGCGTTAGATATTAAAACGATGGACTTCTTACCTTCGGGATCTTCATCATTGATTTGTTCCACTTCATAGGATTGAAGAGTGCCAATCAATTCATCAACGGAGAGTGGCATAATCCTTTGAGTGTCCCGGATTGAGGTCTTGATATGGTTCCAATCTTTTGAGAGACCTCGCAAGAGTTTGTTGACCTTCATTGGGGAAGAAATTGGCTGACCTTGATATGCTAAACCATTTACAATTTCTGTAAAACGGCCGAACATATCTCCAATTGACTCTCCTTGCTTCATCTCGAAGGATTCATATTTGCCGAGCAGGAAGTTTACTTTTGTCTCTTTTACACGATCAGTCCCTTCATATGTAACATGAAGTCTATCCCAAACTTCTTTTGCTGTTTCACATGAAGAGATTCTATTATATTCAGCAGGAGACAATGCGCAATATAAATAATAAATAGCTTTTGCATCAAGCGCTTCTCTTTTGGACATCTCCGTCCGAGACATAGGAGCGGGGGTTTGCTTTCTTTGTCTTTGCCATTCTTATTTGATGTAGATGCAGCAGTGGGATTGATTCCTTTTTCCACAACATCCCATTGCAAGGGATCTCTGGATCTTAGGAATGCTTTCATTTTGTTCTTCCACACGTTGTATTCATTTCCATCAAAATACGGTGGCCTTGTGTTGCTTTGTCCCTCCATAAGTCCTGGTGCCAAGATACTAGCCATAAAATATCTTTAGCTCAAAAGTAAAAACACTTTTATAAACCGAGCACTTGGCTCTGATACCAATTGAGAGGACTAGAATTAGCACCTAGAGGGGGGGTGAATAGGTGACTAAACAAAACCTTGGCAAATATATGCGGAATAAAATAAGTTGTGAGCAAATTCTGAAGAACAGCATACTTTGAGCGAGATCAGACTTTAACACAATAAAGAGTTTAGAGAAGAGAATAAGAACACAATGTTTATAGTGGTTCGGCTTAGACCAAGCCTACGTCCACTCTCCCACGCTAACAGCCTTCTTGGCTGGATTCCACTATGCAATCAACAAGAGATTACAACTTTGAGTGCAAACACTTAGTAGTACATCACACTATCTCACTAAGTCACTCTTTTGGTATTTCTCTCAATATCACAAACGTTTAAGCTCACGAGAGACAAGTGTATGATAGAAGATCGCTCGGACTTTGGAATTATAAATTCTACACTCTATCTCTTGCTTGCTCATCGGTCCTTCATCTCCTTAAATACTCCTCCACTTCCAAACTAACCGTTGGACAGTATCTTGAGGATCGTCTTCCAATATACCCATTGGACAGCTCTGTATCAAGAAGATTTGGTAGCTGTTGAGTGACAAAGGTAGAATCCCAAATTGATTCCGATCGCCCATACAAACGAAATCTTAATTTCCATAAGTAAAGCTTCTTCGTATAGAAAGTTCTTGTCTTCAAGATCTAATTGTCAATCAATTAAGTCAATCAAATCAATCTTGATGTAGAATCCAAACCAGATCACTAGCCGTTATATCTTCGGGCTTGTGTTACGTTATGTCGAATCTGGATGTAAAGTCTGAGAGCAATAGACTTTACAATCTGAGTCTGAGTGCGATAGACTTTGCAATCCAGGGTCCGAACAGATTTAGCTTTAAGGTCCGAACACGCCTGTTATGTTCTCGCTTCAGCATAGAGTCTGTCTTTTCGGTTCGGCTTCATAGAGTCTGTCTTCGGTTCTTCATTCACGTTCGAGTCTGAATTTGTCGAGTGTGCGGACTTCGATGTAAAACAGACTTTGACACTAAAGTCCGGCAGTCTTCGACTTTGACAATATCCTTTACATGTTCAATCATCTACATAGTCTATTACTCAACCATCAAACATGTTAGTAGCCTTTGATTTATTTTGTCATTTTCAAAACATCATAAGGGATTTCCCTAACAGTGTTAAGCTTTTACTTTTACTAAAACAAGAAATAGCAACAACTTGAGGATGGTGAAAGCTGGAGTTCATGTAATGTTGCTTCAGCACACAAGCAATTGTTTCTCATTCATCATAGAACATAAGAAGTAAATACAACATTAGAATTCTTGCACGATAAAGCTCCATTTATTTCACGAAAAATAAATGATTTAAAAATTATTTTCCTAATAAAAATCATTTGTATAATTTAAATAATTCATCCGTTGTGAACGATGAAAATATTTTTTGATTCATTTTTTTTTCACTATTTTGTAAGTAATGCAGTCTTGAAGACAAAAATAGTAGCTTTGCAAGAAATACTCATTTTTTACTATTTATGATGTGAATTCCGGGGTTTTGTTTTTATTAAAGAAAAATGCCAATAATAGTATACTAATGGATTTTAACATACTAGCTATATGTAACATTTGAGTCATATCACGATATAAAGCTAATCATGTTATTTTTGAATTCCTCGTCAAAATTAAAACATATAAATATATAAAAATTTCAATATAAACTTGGGAAGCCTTTACTTGATTTCAGAAGTAATAATAATAATAAAGTCAATACGACCTCCTCCTCCTTCTTCAGATGGCATGCAAGGCTGAGCGCGGCAAAGATGCAGAAGAGAGGTTGCGGGGCATCTTCTCGACGCTATCAAGTTATCGATGGACCACCCAACTCCTGTTGGTCCTCGCAGCCTTCGCTCAGCAATACGGTGAATTCTGGTACATCTCCAAAGCTCCTTCCGAGGGCGGAAATGCCCTCCTGAAGGGCCTGAGCTCGCTTAAGAAGAAGCTCATATCTGACAAGAAGGCGGTGAAGGCAGTTCCTCTCAACGAGGTGGTCGTCGACCTCTTGGACTGGACCAATTCCCTGGTTAATCTCGAGACGCTGGTGACACAGCACCGTGGGAAGCACGTGCCTAAATTGGCAGAAGCATTTCCAACAATGCCCGAGTGGAGCTGCCAGGCCATCATCGCCATTGTGGCCGCCGGGGACTATTTTGCCTGGCTTATGGATGATGACAAGTACGATGCCGGCTTCTTGGTTTACTTCTCGGATACTGCATGAGTGCGCCGTGTGTTTCTCGAAATCCCCCAAGAGAAAATACACCTTTTTGTTCGCCTGTTCCGTCTTTCCCGTTGTTAAGACCCTTTAGATTTTGAAAACTGAGGTAACGGGAACACTCGCATCCGAACCATGCGACTGCTCATATGCACTATATGCCCTGTCTATGACCCAGCGGTTTTCTTGGTACTGCATGGTAACGCATAAGAATATGGGGCTCTGCTTTTTGGTCTACTGAATTATAGTTATGGCAATCATCTCAGGTCGGCGGAACCATTGGAACTGCATACTCTAGCGTCAAGTGTTCTCGCATTGCTCAGGGATTGCAAGAGGGAAATAGGTAGACCTGTCATGAATAGTTAATAGTGAGCGTTGATTTCCTTCTCGTTTTAGACGGCTTAATGTGCATCTCATTGATGTTAGACCGGATAGACCGGATAGACCGGATGGAGGAGTATCATAAGTACGTGAAAAAGGTCAAAGCTACCGGGGACATCGTGGACTTTCTGAATTCACTGCTTCCTGCGAAGGATTCCTCCCAGGATCCAATTGTTACTGGTCCCAATGACAAACCGGTTTGCCCTCTCCAGAATCTCCTTTTCTCGCCCCTTCTTCAATCTATTTTCTAGGAAATGTATACTGCGGAAGCAACAATCGTGCAATGGCGAACACATTATATTCCTCTATAGTTTATTAGCTTTTTTTAAGGAAGGCAGAAGCCAAGAAATTCTCCATTTATCAATTGCTTGTTTAGATATTTTCTTAGAAGCTCTCTATGTCATAGAGGAAGGAGAGAATGTGTCTAATTTTATATGATGTGTCCAGACTGGTTACTCGGTTTAACACTATTTTCAGTATTTAATAGTTTACAGGTAAAGCATACCTGATATCCTAGGCGAATACTAGTTAGAGACCAAAAGGGAAAAATTCAACTAATGCTTGTATATCTTTGTGTAACTTTGGGAAGTATCAAAGTCATTCATAATTGTAGCTCTTTGATTGCTTCTGCTTCTTTACTAACCGGCTTATACACTTCCTTCTTTTCTTGACTGGACATGTGCAGGTCAGGTTTGAGTTGTTCAGCAAGAAGAGCGTGTTGCTGATTATTTCGCATCTAAAGATCTCTACGGATGATATTGAGACTCTTAGGATCATTCATGAGGATCCTCAACGCCTTCGAAAAAGCCCTAAAGAGGACGACCAGGAAGATGGTAATATCCCTATTCAAACCGAGAAGGAGACGCTCTATGAGCTTGTTTGGATCCCTATTGTGGATGGGAGGCTCAAGGACTGGGAAGCACTGCCAAATTTGAAGTCTCTGATGCCATGGGCTTATAGGGTAGACCCACGGAGAATGAACACGTGGGCACCTATGTATATCAAGGAAGAGTGGCATTTTAAGCGAGAAACCATGGTTGTGGTGCTGGACTCGCGTGGTCGGGTGGAGAACACAGATGCCATGCCCATGCTCCGGATATGGGGGACGAACGCTTTCCCTTACACAGGGAATGAATTCACCCATCCCTGGATGGGCATATGGAATTGGGTTCAGCTAGTATTGAGAGAGCTGGTAGTCCAGCATGGGACATCGGATGCGGTAAACGCGCTCATCTTTCTAGATTTGCCTTTCATGCTTGGAGATGGATCTAGTAATCTTACACCTAACACTTGTCATGTGCATACAGGCTAAGGATGAGTACATATTGTTTTGGGGACCTCCTGCTGTGGAGGTAGCCGCAGCTGATGCTGGCGGCGGAGTTCCTAGTATTAGGGAAATACCCATTGAGGACATGAGGCGCTTCCGCACCCTCTTAAGGAGTTGCCTGATCTGTAGGTTGCAAGCTGTGCAAATCCTGAAAATTGAGAGCAACCCGTTGCGCGATCGCATGGTATATGAGATGAGTGAAGCCTACAAGGCCTGTCAAAGAGGCGGGGTTTCAATACTCACCAAGGGGCCTGATCTGCAGGTGCAGCATGTAGGCCTTTGGAGCGATATAGAAATGGCGACGGAACAGGTTGCCGAGGCTTGGTGGACGGCTCTTGCAGAAGGTTTCGAGAAGAATTATAAGGACGCTCAAGGACAGTCCATGTGCCTGCACGCCTACGTCCCACATTATACCGATCTCGAGGATTTGTACTGCCCTGTCTGTGGCCGATTCATGAGATACGATCTTTGCCTCATGTGTTGCCATTCCGATTCCGACTGAAGGGGGCTCGCAACGCGCGGAGCCCTTCGCTGGTGCTAACACTAAGTAACAAGCTTCAGTTTGAAGCATGTTTGGTTGTGTGGAGTGTATAAGGTGTGACAAGTGTGTTTTACAAGTGTGGTGTGTTAATATTAGCCTCTTTGTTCACAAGAGAGCTAACTGGTAGTTACTTTCATATGCTTGTAATGCGCCTGTGCTTCGGGCCGTAAGAGCCTCTCAGGGCCGTAAGAGCCTCTCAGGGCCTTACTGCCATTTCATCGAATAAATATAGAGATTGACTATGTTATGTGTACTATCTTGTAGCAAGAAATTCTTGTTCCTAAGCCCTCCTGTTTCCCTCCGTCCAGTACTGTCCACATACGATCATATACATTAGCGAAGGAATTAATCTATGCTATTATAATTCCTTAGAATGCAAAATCGAGTTTCTCATATTTTATTTAAATCGACGAATTGACTGAGCTTTTTCAAATTAAAATATTTTGACGATAGAAGTCACAAAATTCTAACTTTTAAAAGAGAGTGAATACATGTAATACCACAAACTTTAGAGAATTCCTCATTACCCCATTTGAATGTTAAGTTCCCTTGATGTTACACATCAAGTACAAATGATCTTTTGTGTTCGACTTAAATATATTGTCCAAAACTGGCAAATATCTCTTTTGGTAAGAACTAGCTTGACAAGTTGGGCCGCTTAAAACAGGCAAGTTGGGCCTGGGGGTGAAAGACTATAATTAGGGAGAGAGAGTCCATATAGCCCGCCATAGTACTACTCTCATACCACACGGCAATTGTGGTAATAAGTTCGCATTACATTTTGAGCAACCTTTGGCCAATTTGTGCTTCGGGCATTTGCTACTTTATGTTAAATGAATAGTAAGCTTTACAAGTGTGGTGTGTTAATATTAGCCTCTTTGTTCACAAGAGAGCTAACTGGTAGTTACTTTCATATGCTTGTAATGCGCCTGTGCTTCGGGCCGTAAGAGCCTCTCAGGGCCTTACTGCCATTTCATCGAATAAATATAGAGATTGACTATGTTATGTGTACTATCTTGTAGCAAGAAATTCTTGTTCCTAAGCACTCCTGTTTCCCTCCGTCCAATACTGTCCACATACGATCATATACATTAGCGAAGGAATTAATCTATGCTATTATAATTCCTTAGAATGCAAAATCGAGTTTCTCATATTTTATTTAAATCGACGAATTGACTGAGCTTTTTCAAATTAAGATATTTCGATGATAGAAGTCACAAAACTCTAACTTTTAAAAGTGAGTAAATACATGCAATACCACAAACTTTAGAGAATTCCTCAAAACCCCATTTGAATGTTAAGTTCCCTTGATGTTACATATCAAGTACAAATGATTTTTTGTGTTCAACTTAAATATATTGTCCAAAACTGGCAAATATCTCTTTTGGTAAGAACTAGCTTGACAAGTTGGGCCGCTTAAAACAGGCAAGTTGGGCCTGGGGTGAAAGACTATAATTAGGGAGAGAGAGTCCATATAGCCTGCCATAGTACTACTCTCATACCACACGGCAATTGTGGTAATAAGTTCGAATTACATTTTGAGCAACCTTTGGCCAATTTGTGCTTCGGGCATTTGCTACTTTATGTTAAATGAATAGTAAGCTTTGGATACAATAATAAGCCTATGGTTAAAGGCTCACCAATTAGCATGGAGCAATCATGGCTCAAATTGAATATTGCATGGTAATAACCTAAGGCCTCATTTGATTTCCATGAACAAGGAATCATCGAATGAATTGTCGTGGCAAATAATACTGTCCATCGGAATAAGGATTCCTTTCCAATTGCTTGGATGAATTTCGCCTTCTAGGAAAGAATATTACCCTAGTAACAATGGCTGCCGTATAAAGAAATACAAATAAAACTCAAACATGATGAAATATAAATAAAACTCAATTTGTAATCCTTACTCACTAGTCCCTACTTAAGTATTGAAAGAGGTCCATCATCTTTGAGACTGACATGTGTCATTTTTTCAATCTATTATACTTTTGCCAATTTAGTTATAAACTTTTTAATTTTATCAATTGAGTCAATTTGGCCAATTTTGATCGAAATCTGCTAATGTGGAAGTCAGCCATCCTACGTGGCACGGCCAGTAACGTAAAAATTTTTAATAATATTTTAATATTTTTTCGAATTTTTATTAATTTTTTATTTTCTATTTTTACTTTTTTTTTTCTCTCTGTCTATGGTTGCAACTAGAGCTCTTCCTGAGTTCAAGAACTATTTTTTTTGTCCATCTATTCTTTCATTGCCAACATTTGTGGCGTGAACATACCTTATAATTGGAACAACCACCATGGATACATGTTCAAAGGGAAAATTACCAAAAAAAAAAAAATAATAATCATAAACTTATTAAAATTGTACCAATTCAGTCATAAACTATTTTTTTAATTAATTCAATCCTAAACCTTTTGTAATTGTGTTGATTTAGTTCATTTGGTCAATTTTGGCCGATCGGGGCTGATGTGGATATTGACTATCCAACCAACATTGATGTGGCAATTTGTTAATAATTTTTTTCCTTTTCCTTTCTTTCTCTCTTTTTTTTTTTTTTTTCCTCTTCTTCCTTCTTTTGCTTCTTTACCCATCTTCGGCCACTGGACGAGGCTAGCCTTGTCATGCCCCTATCGATTGCGGGTAAAGGCAACCTCGCTTGCAACTGGCAAGGCCATGGCCTTGCCAACTGTTGGCAAGGTCACCTTTGCCTATGGCTAGGTTGGCCTTGCCTAGATTTGGTAGCGGTCAAGTAATAGCTATGACCCTCATTAGCGGGCCAAGAGCCGACGAGGGCTTCATGGCCCTCACCCAACCTTGCCGACCACTATGGGCAAAGAAGGAAAAGGAGGAAAAAGAGAAAAAAAGAAAATAAAAAGGAAAAGGAAAATTAAAATTTAATAAAATTTCTAATTTTTTTTTTTAAATTATTTAAAAATTACTACGTCAACATTGGCCGATGGCCGACATCCATGTCGGCGCCAACCAATCAAAATTGGCTGGATGAATTGAATAGGTATAATTGCAAAAGATTTAGGATTGAATTGGCCAAAAAAATTTTAGGACTATGAACTAGTCAAGGAAAATGTTTCGTGGAAAATGACTTCCGAGAAAACCTTTTCCGGATTTTCCGGCGTTCATTTCACGGAAAATGAACTAGTCAAGGAAAATATTTTCCATCATTGGAAAAAACAACCTTTAAAAGTGAGGAAAATGTTTTCTACTTCTGAGAAGTGGAAAACATTTTCCATAACTTATTCCATCTTGCTTTTTTTTACCAATATATTTTCGTTTTATTTTTATGCTTTCTTTTTCTTTTTTTCTTCTCGCTGTTGTGCTCTCTTTCTCTCTCTATCTCTACCTCCGTCCTCTCCGCCGCGGTTTCCCTCGTTCTGTCCGCCGTCTTGCCCGGAGCGGCGGTACGCTCCTTCGCAACTCGGGGACTGGGAATGGGGGCCGATCGAAGGATGCCGCGCCGATTCTGGACCCGCCGGAGTGACTTCTAGGGTTTCCGGAGGCCGCCATATGAGAAATGCCTGCTCACAAGTCAAAGTCGGAGAAGCGCGATGTGGCAACGTAGATCCGGCAGGACTCATACGAGGTCCTTAGCGTCGCTAGATCCGGCGAGCTGGGCGGGGCTCGGGCCTCGCCCGAGCTCGCTAGAGTTTTGCCGGGCTCTGGGGAGCCGCGAGCTTGCCAGATCTGGCGATGGAGCTCGGCTCGAGATCCAAGTGAGCTCGAGTCGAGCTCTGCTGCCAGATCCGGTGAGCTCGTGGGTCACCAGAGCCTGGCGAACCTCTGGGGAGCTTGGGTGCGATCGGCCAAGCCTCAAGCTTGTCGGATCTGGCGACCAAGTCTTTGTCGGCCGTCGGGCAGCCGGCCATCGTCAGGCATGCGGCGGCGGAGGAAGAAGGAGGAGGAAGGAGGAAGGAAGGAAAGGAAAAGGAAAAAAAAAAAAAGAAAAAGAAGGAAAAAATAAAAAATAATAAAAATTTCGATTTTTAAAAATACAAATAATTAAAAATTCATTTTTTAAAATATAAAAAATAAAACTAATATTTTGGTCAATTAAAAATATTAAAATTTAATTTTTGATAATTTTTCCCAAACAATTAAATTAGCTAACGAACAGTGAAAAATATTTTCCATTCAAAGTTTAGGTTTCGGCCGAACACTGGAAAATAGAGTCATTTTCCTAGAAAATGACTTCTAGGAAAATGTTTTTCGGAAACATGATCTTTTCCGCGAAACGAATGGACCCTAAATTAGACGACTCACGTCAAATTCTGCTAGTCAAAATTAGCTAAATAGACTGAATTAATATAATTGCAAAATATTCAGAATTGAATTGATAGAAATAAAAAAGTTTCATGATTGCAATGTCATTATGCACGATGTACTCTCATTGTTATTACAATAAATTAGCTTAAACTGTAGTTCTAGTTTGCACAAAAGTTGAATGGAGATTAATTTCTTCCTTCCATGTCTTTCTCGGCCTATTTCCTAACAGTCTAAGCTTTTAGGAAAAAAAATCAAGTCGTCTAACAATTTGTTCGTTCTTTTTGTTCTCTTTTGATTGATTCGTCGGGTTGCGCTATAGACTTTTTTTCCTAGAAATTCTCGTGAAACCTTCACTCCGAAATATCAAGATGCCCTGGATATTCAAACATCTCTCTCTCGCGCGCGCGCCGGCCCTGACCAGATAAATTTTGGGGACGACTGTGTGTTGGCGAGGGCATAGTGGCGATGGAGATGATGGCGGACAACAACAACCTCACGTGATGCATGCGTGGCGTGCAGTGCAACGAATGGGTGGGGGTAGATTCAGAAAGGAAGAAAATGGTAAAAGGTGAAATAAAAATAAAGAAGGACGAAAGAATCAATCTAGACCGTCCAAAATGCATTGAGCTAACATGTAGGTGCCTTGATAACTAATAAACTCAGTTAAATTAATGACAAAAAAACAAATAATAATAAAGCTCAATATACAAAATCAAAAGCATGGATGAATAAAGTTCCAAAGTATCGAAGCCCTAATATTATATGAATGTTAGACATTAACAAATACTGTAAAATTGGAAAGGGTGGGAAATGTGCATCATGAGAAATATAATAGGTGACTTTTCTTTTCACAGAGATTTACTTTCTAGATGCTATGTTCTTCCCTTGGCAAGTAAAATTAAGTATCATTCTGTCCGGAGAAACAAGCACCTTGGAGAGTAACATGTCGACCCGCTCTTGTCCTACCCCTCCTCCATCCTCGGCCGTGAGAGGGCCATTATTCTCAGTTTGGAGGTCCCCTTTTTTATTTTTTTTGGGTCTTGTTTATAAATGGGTCTCTCTCTCTCTCTCTCTCTCTCTCTCTCTCTCTCTCCTTTTTCTTCTTGAAATTCCTTGAATTGTTGGTGCTGACTTTCGTTTTTTTTTCACTCTTGCATTTGTGGGTGTTTGAACTTTTTGCTGCATATCAAGGCAATTATCACTGCCGAAGAGGTTAGTGCGTAGCGGCTGGTGTTTTTCTTAGCAGTTAATGTCTGCTTATTGAGCAGAGCGGTACTCGTGTGATGTCTGGAAGCCCCGTGTGTCGTCACTTCTGTTTTGGAAGAGCTTACTTTTGTTTAGCTTGGGATGTTTTCATGTTTTTCATGTTTCTTTGACTAATTCAGTTGATTTTCTTCTTCTTGCATTTGATGAAGTGTTTTTTTAATGCAATGAGTTCTAGTACCATTGACTGGAATTCTGAGGTTGCTAAATGTTTAGTCGCCGGGCCTTAATTAGCCAAGCACTGATTTTCTCCCTGGTTCAGTATTCGTCTTTCAGTTGCAAGCTTGAATCACAACTGCTCAACCCAGTGAATGCCTTCAATTCTGAAATTATAATATGCCTTTTCCTTTTATTTCCAGCCAATTCTGACTGAACAAAGCTTTCTCGTTATTCACAAGTCTTTAGATAATTCCTTTTGGCTGTTAAGCTACGCAGACCTTTTGCATGAGCAGGTGTCTCAGTTTTTTATGTGAGACTACTTGACCAGCTAGGTACTTATATTCAAGCTTTGCTCAGAGAAAAGATAAAACCTTTCTTATGATGTACTTAAATGGTTGTGCAAGAATGGAATTTGATGTCTTCTAGTGGCAAATTTCTTTCTCCCTTATGTAGAGAAATAAGTTGGTTCTGGGTCAGTTTATTTTCATGTTTTATATCGTAAGTAGTGCTGGCACTTGCATTATTAGCTTGTAGGCGTTGCTTCGAGACGCATCAGACATGAATGTTATACCAGTTGCCGAGGAGCTTCAATGACGGTTAGCTATAAATGCCATATGCCAGGGTCAAGATGATGCAGAAGAGTATTCTCATGGACGGAATGATGTTGAAGCAGGGGAAGATGATGGTATGGAATGTGTTTGAGTTGGTTCTTTCAAATTGGATTTGTTTTGAGCTGGCCATCTTTTGATAGCTGTAATTGTAAGATGCGAAAGCGCAACCCAAGATCTCCATAGTTAGAACATATAATCGAGTAGAAAGATTAACGCATTTGTTTTGGAATCCATCGTTCTTGATGCGGAAGTGCAAACGCAATGATCCAAACACAAGTCCTCCTCTATTGCCCTTTGTATCACCGGTTCAATAAAACAACCCCCTCACCTTTTAGCGTTAGGTAAACACTCATTTGTGAGGATAATTGTGAGAATTATGATTAAAGGAGAGATTTGAGTACTATTTACAAAGTTTTTAACCAGGCTCTGTCATTACGGGCCAAGTTTAATTTAGCCTACACTAGCCAACCCCATATTAAACTAATTAAGAAACATTCTATCTCACCTTAAACCAACCCCGTAAAATGGTAAATTATAATATCATTAAATGTAGTCCACACTAGAAAAACTCTTATAGTAATATGATGGTGATGCAATGCAGAGTCTCCATTTGAATTTCACGTCTTGGAGGTAGCTTTGGAAGCAATTTGTAGCTTTCTTGCAGCACGTACTACTGAATTGGAGACTGCTGCTTATCCTGCTTTAGATGCGCTCACCTCAAAAGTAAGTAGATTCACTTTCCCATCTCACTGGGAAATAAATAAACCAAAAATAAAAATGCTCTGTTAAGGTTCTTTAATTGTTTTTGTTGCTTCTCCTTCTGAAGGAGTCATATGCGGCTGAACACTGTCGTTTGCAGTTTTTAGTGTAACTAATAGTATTGTTTGTTTGGAAATAGGTATTGTTTTACTAGTTGAAATTCTAGTGTAGCTTTCATTTGTCGAATCCCAGGCATTTCTGCTTCCCTCTAAGGATTTTATTCGTGAGAGATTGCTAAACTCTTGAAGACTGGTCCATTTGGTTTTGCATGCTTGATGTGATGTTATGCATGATCGGCTGAATTTTGTTAGTTGCTATTTCTCCTAGAGATTCGTTGTTGTGCTTCTGAAAGTGTTGATTGATCAAGATGATGCAATTTTTCTTATGGGGCTTTTGCCTTTTTTGCTTAACACGATTTTTTGTACTAATCGAGCCAATACTCTTTATGCTTGGAATTCTACAACAATGTCTCATTGCTGGCTGGTCGATCATGCTTCTATGCTCATTCTCAGTTTGAAATGTCTCCTAAATTTGCGTGTTTTCTGTCTGTGATCTTTGTAGATTAGCAGCCGTAACTTGGATAGGGTTCGTAAATTGAAGAGTGCGATGCCAAGGCTAACAGCAAGGGTGCAAAGGTATTGTGAGTCACCTTTTGTCCTGCAAAATTATGTAACTTCTGGGTCATTGCTGAAATCGAAATGGTTTACCTTGCCATTATCTATCAAGTTTTTGACTGAGTATGATATCTTCGTGTGTAACATAAAATTTTAGTTGTCCTTGACTTTCTTGATTCTATGTACTCATGCAACTTTAAGGACTTGGCCTAGACTGACTGACAATCCTATGTATGATAAAATGTTTGTATCTTCAAATTGAGTATTTAGATGAGCTTGTATGAAAAGTTAGTATTTGATCAATATGTAAATGATCGAGATAGATCTTATTGTCCTCATGAAATGGTGTCCGACTGAACACTGCACTCTCTCTCTCTCTCTCTCTCTCTCTCTCTCCGTTTGGAGGAACATCGTTGAACAGAACCTATTGCTGATATTCTCAATCATTATGGACTTTTCTGTCACTATACCCGGATGATATATTCTCAATCATTATGAACAAGCTGACAACAGTAAGTACTTGTGTAAAATAGGGAATTATCTGCATGATCCTTTAGTTGCTGTAGTATTCGCCTGCATTTATCTGTTGTAAAATCTTGGGTAGAGTGTTTTCATTGATGCTTTAGATAGGCAATGAATTTCAGCGATGCTTATGCTAGAGATAGTTGTCATTTTTGTCGGCATCATTATGATACATGATTATATTAGGAATGATGATTGAGGAACTCTCTTGTTAGTATTTACAGTATCATGTGAGTTGGGATGGCTTAATGAAACCCGTCTAATTACTATATTTGAGCTTATGAATCCATTAAAAAATTTCTCTTTGCCAAGGAGAGACTATAGGTTTTCTACACCAGTACGGGGTCAACAATTAATAGTTGTCATGGTGTTGGGAGAATGAAATTTGTGATTTGCTGTTGTAACTGAAGTCGAAAATGTCCTCTACTAATGATTTGCTTTTCTGTTTACCGGGGTAGCAGATAAATTATAGACATTTTGATTTTGTGTTAATTTCACGCTATTGAGGTAGTCAGAAATTTTGAACTGATTAACTCGTTATGTGCTCTGGTCAAATAGTTATTCAAATTCTCAGTTTGCTTGCTTGAGATCGTTTGTGATGCATGACTAAAATGATTGTACTTTTGAGAGTTTGATTTTCAGTATAATGTCCATTTTTCGAAAAATTGATTTGCCTAGGTTGCTCATGTGCAGCTTCGGGAATATATCGATGAAACCGAGGACTACATTAACATCCAAGTAAAAAACCCTTAACATTGCGCATCAAGGCTAGAAACATGCGACTAAGAACCTACGAAAACTTGAGAGTCCAAAATTCATACCTCAAAATAAGTGGACCTGAGCAAGTCCTTAAAAGGCTCATGGAGGAAACAGGCGGGAGACCTCGCGCTGTCCTCCTATTCCCTCTTTGTCGGGAATACAAAGATAGATAGGGAATTAGGGAGCCTCACGGTGGTGAAGGTAGACATTACGTCAAGATTTTAATCCTGGCTACTACTGGCTAGGCAGATATAGTAGCCTCCCACGCTTGGAGTGAGTGAGGGTGGGTTAAAAACCCACAGCTGGGTTGACATGCCTTGCGGCACTGTCCTCAACCATAGGTCAACTCAGTTCCCCCGGATTAAGTTAGTTGTATAGCATGTTTCTATAAAGAGAATCGAGTAGATAAATAGGGGAAAAGCACAAGTTTTGCATAGAGTCAAGTCAATGTTTTCTTTTTCCTGAAATTTTAAGTACTTTCTCTTTCCTCAGCTTGATACTCACCGGAATCAGCTAATTCAGGTGCTTCTCTCTCTCTCTCTCTCTCTCTCTCTCTCACTCACTGTTATTGTCTGCGTTCATGTTCTCAATTGTTTCTTTTTTAAATGTGTACCCAAGTAGTTCACCTCTTCATTTAGTTGCTAATGTCCGGAGTCGTTGAATTGATTTATTTGATGTTCCTTGTCTCCTCTGTCTATGGTTGCAGCTAGAGCTCTTCATGAGTTCGGAACTGTTTGTTTGTCCATATTTTCTTTGGTTGCTGGCATTTTCAGCGTGAACATGCCTTATGATTGGAACAATAACCATGGCTACTTGTTCAAATGGGTAGGCCTGAACGCTTTAATTAATAACTTCATCGTCTCATCTCCTTCTTGACTTCTCTTCTTGCTTTCGCTTTTCCTCAAGAAAGAAAACTGTGCCCTAATGCTGGCAGGTCGTGATTGTGGCTGGAACTGCTTGCACATTCTTATTCATCCTTATAATCGCATATGCTTGTCATGAGGGATTGGTTGGATCTTGACTTTGCATCTCTCAAGCTGGCCTTTGGGACGACTAAAGGGCAGGGCCATGAGGATGGAGTTTGTTTTGATTTAGATAGCCGAAAATTGTTAAACTGGTGTGGCTGAGGTTGTTGGTGTGCCCTCTCATTTCCCATTTGAGTTGATAAACCATGCAAGGAAGAATATCTCAGGAAAGTATTCATTAGTAGCAATCGTGGATAAAGCTTCTAGGGAACCATTTTTCTCCCCTTATTTACATAAATTTTCTTGATTTCACACAGGATGATTGGGTGTACCACAGATCTTGTTACACATGATACTTGTAACTAACCTTTGAATAATCGGTACTTACATATTACGCAATTCTTGGTAGATTCCTATGGTGTTCTCTTTTGGAGGTGAATTTGCATAGCATGTAGGACCATCTTACTCAATCTATTCAAAGCCCTTACGATATAAATGTTGTGTGTATTTGACAGAACTGACAATGATCGGATTCTTCTCTTGTTTATGTATTGAAGTGAAAATGCAATTTCATTATTCATGATGTACTCTTATTGCTATCACAATAAATTCAAAGTTCTAGTTGGTATAAAAGTTCAATGAAATTGAATTTCTTCCTTCCACGTCTATCTTGGCTAGTTCCCTAATGGTCTTAGTTTTTAGAAAAAATCGATTCGTCGAATGATTTGTTTGATTTTTTTCTCTTTTCATTTTTTTTTTTTTTTTTCGAACGAGAAATTTCATTCAAGTAACAGTAGAAATACACCCCGCCCGTAAAGCATCAGAAAGTAGTAAGTTGAACAAAATGGGGGGAGGGGGAAAAACCACAAGGGAAAGTAGAGACCGCGGGGATGGGCCTTGGCAGCCCAGTTCGCTAGTTCATTTGCCTTACGTCGGCTAAACCTAATGAGGAGACAAGAGAAGCAAGGGAGTAAGGCGGCCGTTTCAGCAAGCAGCGATCGTCCTTCCTAGGGCGTCAGCCACCGCTTCTACCACCTGGAGGCAATCCGTATCGATGATGAGGGGGTCATCTGACTTCCCGATCCGCAGAAGATGGTGCAGAGCTATATTCAAAGCTTGGATCTCGATTTGCAAGGCGGAGGATGCTTCGGCTTCGCAGGTAAAACCTTCTCGCAAACTACCGGTATGATCGCGACATTTATATGCTGTTGAGCCTGAGGTACTGCCAATCTTAAAGGCTCCATCAATGTTGATCTTCAACGCACCAGGGTTGGGGGGCCGCCACAGAGACCCGGGATCGGTTAGGGATTGGATGGAGCCTGTCATGGTGGAAGACAGATGCTTCTCCAAGCTAGAGTTGGCCCAGGCCGCTTCTACGACAAAGAGTGGATCTGGTTTCTGTCGATGGAAGATAAAGCGATTTCGTGCTTTCCAAACTTGCCAGAGGATAGCAGCAACAACTTCCATACTTGGTGAGTCTTGTTTTTCTGCAAATCTCTCGGCAAGCCAAGCTTCAATGCGATTGATTTGAGTAGGTAGGATATGTATGCTAACCCGAGGGTTAGACCATATGGTCGAAGTCCACGGACAGAGGAGAAAAAGATGCTCCAGCGTTTCCGGTGTTTGGTTGGCACATACACTACATGTTGGGTCTGCGCTGATGTGTCTGTGGAAGAGATTCGCCTTAGTGGGAAGAGCATTCTGACATATTGACCAAAGAAAGAACCTGATTTTGGGTGCAATTATGAGTTTCCAGATTTTCTTCCATAGAATTTGAGGTAGTTGGAAGGAAGAGGATGGTCGGCTCTCCTTATGGTGTATGTCTGCTTGTTTGATTGTATGGTAGCCGCTCTTCACGGTATATTGGCCGTTGCTAGTCTCTTTCCAAATTAGTTGATCTGCTGTATAGTTTGGTCTCATCGGGATGCTGAGTATTTCCTTTATGGTTGCTTCATCGAAGAATCGATGAAGCAGACCTTCATTCCATTTGTCTTGTTCGGATGAAATTAGCTCAGCCACCATTCGTGGCTCCTCTCTGGCCGCTGGTCCTCCTAAAATGCCTCGGGCAGCCAACAGTCCTCTCTAATTTGGATCTTTGACCCGTTCCCTACTGACCATTGTAGCTTGGGTGAAATAGTATCCCTCCCTATTAGTAAGCTCTGCCAACCCCATGAGGGGCAGGCGCCTTTAGTAGCACTCCTAAAGTCTTGTGCATGAAAATAGAGGCCTTTAAATAGCTGACTCCATAAAGATAAAGGATTTTGAAGTAGTCGCCATGCTTGTTTTCCTAGCAATGCTCTATTAGTTGCAATAAGATCCTTAAAACCAATACCCCCTTTTTCCTTCCTGTCCTTGAGTAAGTCCCAACTCTTCCAATGAATGCCCTGCTTTCGACTATCATTTTGCCACCAAAATCTCGCAATCTTCTGTTCAATGGACCGGCATAAAGCCACAGGAATCTTAAATATTGACATTGCATATTGGGGAATAGCTAGAACAACACTTTTTATTAAAATCTCTTTCCCACCTTTCGACATGAGTTTTTCTTTCCAGCCATCTAACTTCCAGTTCACTCTCCCTAGAATCCACACAAACATATGTCGCTTGGAACGACCCCAGTCAGACGGGATTCCAAGGTACTTGCTAGTCTTTTGAAGCACAGGGATCCGAAATTGTTGTGCCAGATTTTCCTTTAGACTACTAGGATAGTCTTTACTAATAAAAAGACCGGATTTATTTCTATTGATAGCCTGACCAGTAGCAAGACAGTATTGATTCAGAATATTGGATAAATTCTGGCATTCTAGGACAGTCCCATCTAAGAAGAAGATAGCATCATCTACAAAGAATAAGTGGGAGAGAGTGGGACACCACCTGTTCAATTGTATTCCTTTGAGCTGTCCCATGTCAATTGCTTGATGTATGAGAGTTGATAGTAAATTCACCAGCAGAATGAAGAGATAGGGAGAGAGGGGATCACCCTGACGTAGGCCACGTGTGGGGTGGAAATAGTTGAGCTGGTCTCCATTAAATTTGACACTAATAGTGATAGTTGAGATGCACTGCATTACCCACCGGACCCAACTGGAATGAAAGCCAAGCCTAAGAAGGTAGTCGTTTAGAAAATCCCACTCAACTCTATCATATGCCTTTTGCATATCTATCTTTAGAATAGCTTGAAATTTCCTCTTTCTGATTTTGGTTTTGAGTTGATGCAACACTTCCTGAACGATTAGGATGTTGTCCTGGATCCGGCGGCCACCCACAAAGGCATTATGTTCTGGGGATATTAGTGAGGGAAGGAAGGGTTTAAGTCTATTGGCAAGGATTTTGGATATAATTTTGTACGCGTAGTTGCATAAACTAATATGTCGAAACTGATCAAGGTGTTCGGGGTTAGGGACTTTTGGGATAAGGGATAGGATTGTTCGATTGAGGTCAGTGGGCATAACTCTGGTTTGGAAAAAGGTCTGGACAGAAAGGACAAGATCCTTTGAATAATATCCCAGTGAGATTGGTAAAAAAGACCATTCAACCCATCGAGGCCTGGGGCTTTTGTTTTACCCAGCTGGAAAGTGGCTCGATGGACCTCCTCTGGTGTGAGTTTAGTAGTTAATAAAGCATTCATCTTCCGGTGTAACAATGCTTGAACATTGATCCAGAATCGGGCCATAATTTCGGTACCCTGCTGTCCTGTAAAGATCATTAGAAAAGAAAGCCGAAGTCATGTCTTTAAGAGCGTGTTCATCGCTTACCCAATTCTGATGATTGTCTTGTAATATGCTGATTTTATTATGATGTCGGTGCTGAATAGCGGTAGCATGAAAGAAACGAGTGTTTTTGTCTCCCCACTTTAGCCAATGTAGTCGAGACCTCATTGCCCAATACTGCTCCTCTTGCTGCCATGCGATTTGTAAGTCTGCCTTTAACTTTGTTGCTAGTTGGGAGTCATAGATAGCTTGGTTTTGGTTTGTCAAGGCTTGTAATTGTTGTTGCAAATCTGAAATATGAGATTGTGCATTGGAAAACTGGGCTCGGCTCCACCTACGTAATATTGCGTTGACTATTCTTAGTTTATGTGGTAGATTACTACCAGCACGCATAGCTGAAGCCCATGCTGTTGTGACAATGCTGCGGCATTTCGGGTGTTGTAACCAATAGGCCTCAAAGACAAAAGGTTTGCTTCGTCGTGTCTGTTTAGCCTCTATATATAATAATAGAGGGTTATGATTAGAGACGACAGCAGGTAAAGCAAATACCTCAGCTGCAGGGAAGGTGAGTTGCCATTCCAAATTGCAAAGAGCCCTGTCCAATCGTTCTTTCACCAAGTCTCCACCCTGTCGGTTGTTCATCCAGGTAAAAGCACAACCCTTACTCTCTAAATCCATTAGTGAACAGCCATGGATCATCTCTCTAAAATAGTGCATACGATGCGAGTCGGCTGACCTTGTGCCCACTTTTTCCTAGTGGTAGAGGATGTCATTAAAATCACCAGTGCACAACCAAGGTAGGGTGTTTATATTGGAGAGCTGACAGAGGGCTCTCCAAAGAAGTTGGCAAGAGTGGAAGTTGACCAGCACATAGACACAGGTGAGCTTCATCATGATGCCCGTACTATTCTCGAAACATACTGTATCAATCACGTTCTGATTAGCATAGTCCACGTTTATAGTGATATGAGATTGCCAATACAAGGCCAGACCCCCAGCCATTCCGGTAGGATTGATAATATAGGAATTCGGGTACTTCAATCTTCGCTGAATTTTGGTAACCACCTCCTCTCTGTTCTTCGTTTCCATAAAAAATACTAGGTCGGGCTTCTCTTTGACCACAAGGGCCTTGAGAGCTTGAATTGTCAGGGGAGAGCCCAGTTCTTGACAATTCCAACAAAGTAGCTTCATTTTTCATGCGGTGGCTTTTTAGGGGGTAAGCCACCTCGACCCACTTTCCAACATTGTCAGTAGACAGGACAGGAGTGTCTAAGAGTGATGCTTCATCTAACTCATCAAGTGCAGAGGTATGAGTATTGTATGGATTATACCTTTTAATTTTCTTTGCAGTCCCTACTTTAGTTGATACTCTGGAATGTTTCTTTTTCTTCAGAGAAGTTGTCTCTCGATTCTGATCAGAGAAGGTAGGCTGGTTGGCATAAGAGACAGTCAGAATTGTAGTTGACATAGTCTGTAGCGGAAAAGTTGCTTGATGATACTGCAGAAGCGGAACTACTTCAGGAGTATGAAGGATAATAGAATCCTGTTGCCTCATGCCAGGGCCCTTAACGATATCAGTAGGTAGTACAACCTGTTTACCCTTCCACTTAGCTACCCCAATTTCAGTACTGCTGATTAAGTTATTCTCAAATTTTGAGCTGACAGGGTGATGCAGGAGAGGTGATGGTTGTTGCGCACTGGAGTTTAAGTGCCGCAAGACAGGTTGTGTTGCAGGATCCACTGTTCTGACTTCTGTGGGAGCTAAAACAAGTGCCTATGGCTGATGGTGTACAGTGGAGCTTGAGCTATATTGCTACATGCTTGATTTGGTTTGAGGTCCCTCCGATGTAATGTCTTGCTGGTGGTAAAGCAAGGAATTCAGCTAGCAAGAATGGAGGAGTTTTAGGAATAGTTTATGCAATTGCAACAGGATCGACCTTGTCCCCATAAAAGGTTAGCCAATACGGACTAAACTCTTTAACCTCTGCTTTAAGCCATTGGCCAAAGGCCATCTTTTCATTTCCTTCCATTTTCGCTTCAGTAAATGGGATTTCTGGACAGTGCACGGCATAGTGACCCAAACGACCACAGGAATAGCAAAAATGAGAGAGTCTTTCATATCGAAAATCGAGCCATATGGTCTTGCCAGCTATACGAATTAGCTGTCCCATCTTGAGTGGTTGCCTTAAGTCAATTTCGACCCTAACTCGACCTACTCCGAGTGTTGTGCCCTCCTTAGTATCAATCTTAACCTCCAACACTCTTCCTATACGCTTAACCGCTTTGCAGAGCATATTAGAGGTACACCATTCCAGTGGAAGTCCCAGACATGGACCCAAAATGCACATGTTGAGAAGTCGTAACAATGTAAGGGGTAGTGGGTATCCAAGGTTTTAAAATGACTAGATGATTAGAAAACAGCCACGGACCACCCTCTAATACTCGCTGTTTGTCACTTTCCGAAGTAAATTTTGCCACATATATACCATGTTCACGTTGTGAAATCTCAACTTGCTCGGTGCGCCAAGTGCGCTTTAAAGTACTCTTAAAAGCTGTAAAGTTGATTAAGGGATTCGAAAGGATTGTACCAACTAACATTTTCTTGCATGCCTCAAGTTGTTCTAGCGGAGGTTGTTCATCCCAGACATCGATATCTTGCGCAGACCAGAGGCGGCCCATCCGATTGCATAGGGCAGCCAGGTGCCATTCCTCGTCTCGTTCATGGGTATCCATGAAAGTAGCCCCAAAGGAAAAGGAAGGAAGGTTACGAGGGACAAGCAATCACGGAAGGTGAGTCCGCATGGAAGGGAAGCATGCAAAGTAAAATTGGCGAGGAATAAGAATAGAGGATTATCAATTTGGATGATGGAGAAGCTGTACTAGTGTTCTCGACAATGGGATTAAGTAAAACAAGGTGGGTCTTTCATCAGAAGAAAGAAGTCATCGCGGGAAGCCAAATTGGAAATACCCAGTTGGAACAAAGAAAGCATGACCAAGCCGAACAACAACAAAGGATAAGTAATCGGAAAGACGCGAAAGGGCAATGAAATTAGGGAATTGGTAGAGAAGTAAAGAGGAAATGGTGAGGTGGGAGACTACCATTAGGGTTTGGGATGATAACTACCATTGATGGTAGGGATGAGCTCTTCATATCGAGAGAGTGGCTTTAATTGACTCGGAATTTTCTCTTTTCATTTGCTAAGTTCTTCCACATACCATTTTTGCTAGAAATTCTCGTGAAATAATCACCCTAAAAAATCAAGATACTCCGAAAATTCGAACTCCTTTCTCTCTCTTATTGGCCACAACTATAGAGGTGGAGTCACATGCCGCGGTCCCCTCTCCTTAGCGACCTTACTGCACGACCGATAGTTCTCCTTAGCAACCCTACTGCACGACTAATAGTCTAGCCTTGGGCTACAACCAGAGTTGGCATAGCTGGTGAACCTACAGCAGCTCCCTCACTGGTAAGTCGAGGGACGGCCACGAGTCAGCTGGGTATGCATCAGGATGGGGGACGACCATGGTCGACAACAAGCTCGCGTACTATGCATATTGAGAAAAGGAAGAAAAAGGGTAAAAGATGAAAGGAAAGAAAAGAAGGATGAAAGAATCTAGACCATCCAAAATACATTGTGAGGGAGTAAATTTGGAAAGGAAGAAAAGTGTAAAAGGTGAAAGAAAAGAAAAGGATAAAATAATCGATTTACACCGTCCAAAATGCACTGTGCTAATATGTGGATGTCTCAAAAGGATCCCTAAATTTGGATGATATCCAATTAAAGATAGATGCACTAATCTCATGCCTTGCTCACAGCGATTACTTTCTAGATGCTATGTTCTTTCCTTGGCAAGTAAAACCAAGTATCATTTTGTTCTAGAACATGTCGATTAGCTTTTTGACTTTTCCTTTTATATTTAATATTTTGAATTTGACTTCAAAGTATTTGAATTTTTTATATCTTCAAAAACCAACACATATTGGCATTCATGGTCATCTATTAAGTTGGGACTCAACTGTTGGATGGTCTTGAGCCTATAAAGGATTAGTTGGATCTTGACATTGCATTTCTCAAGCTGGCCTTCATGACAACTAAATGGCAGGGCCATGAGGATGGAGTTTATTTTGATTCGGATGGCTGAAAATTGTTGTACTAGTGTGGCTGAGGTTGTTGGTGCACTCTCTCATTCCTGATTTGAGTTGATAAACCATACAAGGAAAAATACCTTAGGACAGTATATATTAGCAGCAATCGTGGATAAAGCTTATAGGGAATCATTTTCCTCCCCTTATTTACATAAATTTTCTTGATCTCACACAAGATGATTGGGTGTACCACATACCTTGTTACGCACGATACTTGTAACTAACCTTCAAATAATCGGTACTAACAAAGTACGTAATTCTCAGTAGATTCCTACCGTGTTCCCTTTTGGGGATAAATTTATGTAGTTTGTTGGAGTATCTTGCTTGTCGCGATCTCTTTTTTTCGGCGCCCAATCGGGGCGGGCGCCTGTGGAGGCTAATGGTTCAGCTAGGTTTATTAAGCGTAGCCCGGACTCTTCCAAGTCCACTAATTCACGACTTAATAGTCCAAGTTTTTAACATGTAAGTTAATTTTAAAACGGAGTCGCCACTAATCGATTTGAGGTGGGTCGATTAGAAACCCAAGCGAAGTACCAAGAGAAATACTCGCTCTTGCGCAACCAGAGAAATTAGGATCGGGGACTTGATTACACTAGTTAATCACTAATGCCCTTTTAGTACCTAATCTTGTTTAAACCCTAAGGCTTTTTGGATTTGAGGGATTTTCATGCATTTATGGAGGAAAAACATTTTTGTCTTTTTCTGACTTTTTTGGCTTTTTGGGGGAAAATATGGATTTTTTTTATTTTTTTGATATTTTGGAAAATAAATTATTTTTTACTTTAAATATATTATATTATATTATTAAAATGCGACCCGAGTCGGATTCCCGGGTTGGGTCCGACTCGAGCCATTCACCCAAGATTCGGGCGCTGCGTTGCGGGCCCGACTTGTGACTTTTTTTTTTTTTTTTTTAAGCAATTGCAGCCCAAAAACAAAGTGAAATAGGCCCACTTCTCTTAGGCCCGTGCAAATTTGGCTCGCGCAACTAAACCCTAGGGGAATCGGGTCATGCGCCCGACCCGACAACCCGACTTCCGGCCACCCCTAATTCGCGAAACCCTACCCGGTTTCGCGAATCGCACCCGACCCGTCTCGACCCGACGTGAGGTCGCTAGTTCTGGCTTCTCCATCCATCTGCGGTGCCGATGGAGGGGCTGGGATGTCACCGGACGGTGGCGCGGCGTTTGACGACAGCGACGACGTAGTAGATCTCCACGGTCGGGGGTTAGGGTTTCACGGAGGGAACGATGGTGACAGCGATGCGACGGATGGTGGCGGTTACCTGCAGCGTTGGCACGGCACAGCAATGTGGGCAGCGGCAATGGACGATGGCGGCGCTGGGTTTGGCGAGGCGTCAGTGGCCTAGCGTGGTGGATTTCGCGATGGGTCACTCAAGAATGGCGTCGGGATTTCTTCGTCCGCAAGCGGCACCGCGGCTGGCCGTCGGGGACTGCGAACTCGGCGGCATCGACGGCGGGGGGTTCATTTGCTAGGCGGTGTCGATGCAGCGGAAGTTCGGCACAGCGATCGCGAGTCTTCCCCCTCTGGATCCGGCGTCCAGTCGGCCTCTCCTTCTCTCAGAGCTCCAGATCTTGACTTCCCTCTCCATTTTCTCTCTCGCTCGCCCCTGGTTCCGCCCACAAGCTCCTCCAGCCTTCCTCCGATCTCGGCCGTTCTCGGATCTTGGCCTGCTCGTCCTCAAGCCTCCCCTTAAATCACTCGATGGGAGGTTCAAAGCTTGTAGGCCTCCATCCTTCGTGGTCTTTATGGCCCCTTCGATGAAGGTGGTGCCGGTCTATTTATAAGCAAGGGAGTCCGATCGACGGAGAGCTTGGGCCGCCGATGCTCCGCGTGTCGACCGGCCTTGGTGCGGTCGGATTGGCGTCGCCTCAGCCGCCCACATGCTTGCTTTGAAGGCGCATCCCCTCAGCTTGCGTCATACGTCGATGCCTCCTCCCGCGTCCCGGCATTGCGCGCGTCCGGCCTCCGGCGCGTTTGTTGCAAAGGAAGAAGACAAAGAGGAGGGCATGAGGAAGAAGACAAGAATGGAAAGGGGCTGGGCTGACTTGCGCGGGCCGAGCCGTGGGGGCCCGTGCGAGAAGAAGGAGGGGCTGGGCTCGTAGGCCCGGCCCTTTTGGCTGCTTTTTTTTTTTTTTTTTTTTTTTTTTTTTTTTTTTTTGTGTTTTTATTATTATTATTATTTTTTGTGGTTTTTATTCTTATTATTTATTTATCTGAAATAAATAAATAAAAAGGAAACTAAGGCCTAATTAAAAACCTAATCAAAATTTAGGCGTCCACATTGCTCAATCCATTCAAAGCTATTCTAATATAATGCTGCATTTATTTGACAAAACCGATTATGGTCGATTCTTCTATTGTTTATGTGGATGACATGTTCGTCATGGGCGACAATACCATGGATATTACATATCTCATGAGATGTCTTCATGGACAATAAGTAACAAAAAGATCTTGGAGCTTGAGTAACCTATTAGATTTGGTGTTCTATTGCGAGAAGAAAGTTATTTTGTCTCTCAGGCCAAGTATGCTGGTGATCTTCTTTCTCGAGATGGCTGAGCTTATGGTTATGATAGGATCAACAATTGAAAATATATGAACTTACAAGTGTTAGGGAAATCCTTTATGATGTTTTAAAGTTGACAAAATAAATCAAAGGGCTACTAACATGTTTAATGGTTGAGTAATAGACTATGCAGATGATAGAACATATAAAGGATATTGTCGAAGTCTATACTTGGAAGAACCATAAGACAGACTCTATGCTGAAGCTGAATTTATTTAGACTGTGTCCAAACCTTAAGACTTTACATCTAGAACGAGACACAAGTCCCGAACGTTACAAGGTCTAGAATGAGACACAAGCTTAGAACGAAGCATGTTTAGAATGAAACAACTTGACAGAACGTAACATAAGCCCCAAATGTATAACGGCTAGTGATATGGTTTGGATTCTACATCAAGATAGATTTGATTGAATCAATCTAATTGATTGACAATTGGATCTTGAAGACAAGAACTTTCTAAACGAAGAAGCTCTACTTATGGAAACCAAGATTCTGTTTGTATGAGTGATCAAAATCAATTTGGGATTCTACTTCTATCACTCAACGACTACTAAATCTTCTAGATATAAATCTATTCAATGGGTAGATTGGAAAACGATCCTCTAGATACTGTCCAATGGCTAGTTTGGAAGTGGAGGAGTATTTAAGGAGATCAAGGACCGATGAGCAAGCAAGAGATGGAGCGTAGAATTTATAATTCAAAAGTCTGAGCGAACTTCGATTATACACTTATCTTTGGTGAGTTTAAACGTTTGTAATCGTGAGAGAAATACCAAAAGAGTGACTTAGTGAGATAGTGTGATCTACCACTAAGTGTTTGCACTCAAAGTTATAATCTCTTGTTGATTGCATAGTGGAATCCAGCTAGAAGGCTGTTAGTGTGGGAGAGTGGACGTAGGCTTGATCTAAGCCGAACCACTATAAATTTCATGTGCAACATTATCTTTCCTTAACTTTTCTTATTTAAGTCTGTTACATACTTACATGTTATTTCAGAAGTCTGTTCCATCACATAATAGATTCTGAACATCTACCAGAAATCTGGTGGCTCCCTTATCAAACTCTGATCGTTATTCAAACTTTGCTCGAAATTTATTTTATTCCGCATTTATTTGCCAAGGTTTATTTTAAACACCTATTCACCCTCCTCTAGGTGTTCATACTAGCACTTTCAATTGGTATCAGAGCCAAGTGCTCGTTTCATTAAAGTGTTTTTACTTTTGAGCTAAAGATCTTCTATGGCTAGTATCTTGGCACCAGGACTTATGGAAGGGCAAAGCAACACCAGACCACCCTATTTTGATGGAAAGTAATACAATGTTTGGAAAAACAAAATGAATGCATTCCTAAGATCCAGAGATCCCTTGCAATGGGATGTTGTGGAAAAAGGAATCAATCACACTATTGTGTCTACATCAAATAAGAATGGAAAAGACAAAGAAACCAAACCCCCTGCTCCTATGTCTCGGACGGAGATGTCCAAAAGAGAAGCTCTTGATGCAAAAGCTATTTATTCTTTATATTACGCATTGTCTTCTGCTGATATAACAAAATTTCTTCATGTGAAACAGCTAAGGAAGTTTGGGATAGACTTCATGTTACTTATGAAGGGACTAATCGTGTAAAGGAGACAAAAATAAATTTCCTACTTGGTCAATATGAATCCTTCAAAATGAAGCCAGGAGAGCCAATTGGAGATATGTTTAGTCGTTTTACAGAAATTGTAAATGGATTGGCATTTTGAGGTCAGCCAATTTCTGCTCCAATGAAGGTCAACAAACTTCTGCGAGGTCTCTCAAAAGATTGGAACCATGTTAAGACCTCAATCCGGGAGACTCAGAGGATTATGCCACTCTCCGTTGATGAATGGATTGGCACTCTTCAATCCTAGGAAGTAGAACAAATCAATGATGAAGATCTCGAAGGTAAGAAGTCCATTGCTTTATAATCTAACGTTGATTCTAATGATACAGACTCAGAAAATGACAGGGACGACGAAGAACTTGCCTTTATGATCAAGAAATTCAAAAGGCTGAGTAGAAAGGGAATGAAATTCAGTGGAAGAAGACAATACAAGCAGAATGGACAGAAAAGAACCATGAAAGAAGATGACGAGCAAGGAAATATATGCTTGATTGCACATTCGGACTTAGACTCAAAATTAGAATCTGACTCAGACATAGACTCAGAATCCAACAAAGAAATTGAGGTAAGACATTCAGGAATTCCTCTTAAAGTTTCAAATTATATAAATGAGTTTTGCTTAAACCTCAAATTTTTCTTAAAATGATCTTCGAACTAAAAAATGAGAATTCATGGCTTAGGCAATAGGATCTTTCTCGAAAAGAAAAGTTTGAAATTTTGCAAAAAGATTTTCTACAAACAAAAGAAAGTCGAGATTTACTTGTCAAAGAAAATGATTCTTTAAAGAAATAATTTCAAATATTTCGACAAAATTTTCAAAGGGTTCAAAAACATTAGAGTATATCTTTTCCATACAAGTACCTTACTATAATAAGTCGGGACTTGGTTTCAATAAGGAAAGTGATTCTCTAATAGACTTTCCTAAAGTCAAGGAGAGACTTAGACAAAGACTTCCTAAACTTGCATACAAAAGTGCATTTTCAAAGAATCTTTACAAAATCTGTTGGTCGAAATGCCCTCAAGTGTTCAAATTGTGAAGATTCAGAACACTTTGAGAAAGAATATCCTAAAGTCTGGAGACCTATTAAGAAAGATTGGGTAAAAATAATATATTCTACTAACTCTCATGGACCCAAGAAGATTTGGGTACCAAAGAAAAGATGAGTTGTTTTTGTAGGAAATAAAGGAAAAAAAGAAAGAGAATTTGGTAAGGAAGGTATATTTTATTCTCAATTTGGTTTGAGTACATAATTTAAAAATTCTCATTACACTTATATTCTCTTTGTGCCTCGATTGATTTAGACTTTATTATGACCGTATTCAATGATTTACTTTATTGAAGAAAGAATCGTGTGGTTTGTTTTTGTGATTCGTGAGTTGAGATTTGATCTAATACGTGTGATTGATTTGATATTTTGCTTAGAGACAATAGGGTTTATTTGGTTTGATTTTATGCTATCATATTTTGTCATATTTTGCAATGTTTTACGTGATATTAATTATGCAAGATATTCTTAAATACTCAAATATTTTATTCTCTCTGATTTTATCGTGCTTTGACTAAGTGAGAATTTCTTTTTTCAAGATATTATTGTGCATAATGTTCTTTCCTTAAATAATATGTTATGATGAGTTTATAAAGAATATTTGATTATTCATGAACATTTCATATTTTGCTCTAACAAAATGGACGGATCCAAATTGATGGATACCAAAAAGGAAATGAGTTCATTGCAGGAAATTCTATAGAGAAAGAATGATTGTGAATCTACGCAAATTTTGGTGCAATCAAAAAGGGGGAGAACGTGGATCCAAAAGAAATGAAAAGAATCGTGATCACCTCAAAAAGGCAACAAATTGAGGGGGAACATTGATCAATTATGGAAAAATCCTTTTGAATCAATCGTGATATTGATGGAAGGAGGAAAATGTAAATGTGTTAGAACTTGTCAAGTTCTAAAAAAAAAACTGGTTAGTGCATCTTTTATTACCTTTTGTCATTAACAAATCCTTTATTTATATCATTATGACTGTCGCGACCCAATTTTTCGGGTGCATGATCCACCTAGGGTTTGGCTAATGGATTGTTAAGCCTAAACTTAGCTCGGGCTCTCCCAAGCCCATACCAATTCGCGACTTTAAATTCAAGTTCTTAACATGCAATTTATTTATATCATTATGATTTATTCAATGAGAATCATGCGATGCAATGTTACTAATCTAACATGAGTTGATATGACATGGTAACATGACCTAAACTATATGACATGAGTAAAGGTAATTTCTAAAGAAATGCAATAATTAAATATGCAATCTAAATTAATCAAATGACCTAACTCTAATGACAGGCAATTTCTAATTAAATGAACTTAATAAATTCTATATGGGAAATTCGAAATAAGTGAATTTAATAATGCTAACTCTGATTTGATTTGATTTTTTTACGAAAACAAAGTCGATTCAAATAACACGACAGCACATCCAGCATAAGATCGATATCCATAAATTGACGAATCATATCCAGTGCATGGGATCGGATTGGTCAATTTCAAATAAACCGCGAATCGAATCTCGAGCATGAGATCGGATTGGCGATTTTTCGTGCGATTGCGAGTCATATTTCGGGCGGTGATTTTTATAGGATATCTGCCCCTTTTGTGCTGGTCTTTCCTTCAAACAAAACAAGCAAATATTAAACAATATATGATTTTGTGCTCGTCAATATTGCTCCATATGATCGAAGTGAGCTATATTACAAATCTTTTATATTTGACTTACTTTGTAAAAGTTGATTTTTTTGAAAATTGTGTTTCACACAAGATATTTGTTATCATTTTATATTCTCTACGTGATACTTTTTCAATTGTTATTGCTTTTTGATTATGATAAAAAGGGAGAGAGAATATAAATATGCATATGTGTTGATTGGTTGATATTATTTATTGCATAATATTGAGTTGTGATTATTTTTCTATATATTGTTATGCTCAATCTTCTGCTATATTTTGATATGAATTACATTCTTTGAATACTCATATTTAAAGACTATTTATGTGCTTAAGATTGTTATTTTTAAAAACATGTTTACACATTCAGAGATTGTTTTGTCATCATAAAAAAAGGGGGGGATTGTTAGGGAAATCCCTTATGATGTTTTGAAGATGACAAAATAAATCAAATGCTACTAACGTGTTTAATGGTTGAGTAATAGACTATGTAGATGATAAAACATGTAAAGGATATTGTTGAAGTCTATACTTGGAAGAACTAGAAAACAGACTCTATGCTGAAGTTGAATTTATTCAAACTGTGTCCAAACCTTAAGACTTTACATCCAAAACGAGACATAAGTCCAGAACGTTACAAGGTCTAGAACGAGACACAAGTTCAGAACGTAGCAGATTCAGAACGAAGCATGTTCAGAATGAAACAACTTGACAAAACGTAACATAAGCCCCAAATGTATAACGGCTAGTGATCTAGTTTGGATTCTACATCAAAATAGATCTGATTGACTCAATCTAATTGATTGACAATTGGATCTTCAAGATAAGAACTTTCTAAACGAAGAAGCTCTACTTATGGAAACCAAAATTCTGTTTGTATGGGCAATCATAATCAATTTGGGATTCTACTTCTATCACTCAACGGCTACTAAATTATCAAGATACAGCTCTGTCCAATGGATAGATTGGAAGACTATCCTCTAGATACTGTCCAACAACTAGTTTGGAAGTGGAGGAGTATTTGAGGAGATCAAGGACCAATGAGCAAGCAAGAGATGGAGCATAGAATTTATAATTCCAAAGTCTGAGTGAACTTCGATCATACACTTGTCTTTGGTGAGCTTAAATGTTTGTGATTGTGAGAGAAATACCAAAAGAGTGACTTAGTGAGATAGTGTGATCTACCACTAAGTGTTTGCACTCAAAATTGTAATCTCTTGTTGATTGCATAGTGGAATCTAGCCAGAAGGCTGTTAGCGTGGGAGAGTGGATATAGGTTTGATTTAAGCCAAACCACTATAAATTTCGTGTGCAACATTCTCTTTCCTTAACTCTTCTTATTTAAGTCTGTTGCATACTTATAGGTTATTTCAAAGTTTGTTCCATCGCATAACAGATTCTGAACATCTACCGGAAGTCTAGTGGCTCGCTTATCAGACTCTGATCCTTATTCATACTTTGCTCAAAATTTATTTTATTCCGTATTTATTTACCAAGGTTTATTTTAAACACCTATTCACTCCCCACTAGGTGTTCGTATTAGTACTTTCAATAAGGATGATGAAACAAATCCTATTGCGTACTTCATCCACATACAACCACTAAAAGATCCAAAGGGTTCGATTTGGTATGTTCGACAATTTACTGTCCAAAAACACTTTGAGCTTCTAGATAAAAAGGGCTTGATCCTTGATCCTTCTCAAATTGAATCTTATTGGAGTCTTACAAAGATAAAGACTAGACTCTACATCTTAAATCAGGCTTATAATTTCAGCGGTAAAAAATAAAAAATAAAAAATTCAGGTTTTGTGGCTATAATTTGTTGATGCATTATATATTGGGGTTCACTAGCATAATAGTCTTTGGGTTATTGTGAAGGTAATGACATGTTATGAGCCACGAATTCTTGAAAGAGTAAATTCCATAATAATTTCTAATTGTTTTTTTTTTGGTAAAACATAATTTCTAATTGTTTGTTATTAATTTTTTTACTATCCAAAACAAACTATGAATTTCACAATGGATTTTATAATAGTCACATAAGTATTTTTCAAAAAAGAAAAAGAAAAAAGAGGGATAACAGATGAGCCCCACATTTGAGTTAATGTGGTACAAGCATGTGCAAGGTGGAAAAAGCAAAGGTTAAAATGGTCAGTTCCGTGAGTTAAGTGAGGAAGGACATATGGAAGCGAGCGTGAGTTAAAAAAGTAGCGGAACGAGGACCATTTTCATTATAACTTTTGTACAAATTAGAACTTCACTTTAGTTCACTTATTACCATAACAATAAGAGTTAATTATGCATAATGAGATTGTGATTTCACCATAAGACAGAATTTATACAAGAAATGCCTATATGATTGTCCTTAATCCGTTGTAAGATCAATAATCTGTTTTGGGTCATGAAAAAATTAATAACAAATAATTAGAAATTGTTGTGGGGTTCAATTCTATAAGAATTTGTGGTTCATAGAATAGCGTTGCTCTCACGGTAGTCCAAAAACTGTTATGCTAGCAAAGCCCAAATCTTTTTGTGTGGAGATGTCATTGTCAAGGGTGTTGTTTACACGAGCAAAATGATACTTGGTTTCATCTACTAAGGAAAGAATATCACATTTGAAAGTAATTGCTATTGGAAAGAAAAGAGCATATTATGTCTTGTCATTTTCATGTAGAGATGTCACTATCGAGGGTGTTGTTTTCACGAGCAAAAATGATACTTGATTTCATTTGCTAAGGAAAGAACATCCCATCTAAAAAGTAATTACCGTTGGAAAGAAAAGCGCATATTATGTCATGTGGCATGTTTCCCACCCTTTTCAATTTTATGATATCGAATTACATTAAAAAGTCCAATAAGATTAGTACTTTGATACTACAATATTTTTTTTTTTTTTTTTTTTTGCAGAGATGTCACTATCGAGGGTGTTGTTTTCACGGGCAAAACGATACTTGGTTTCATCTAGTAGGACAGAAGATCACATCTAAAAAGTAAATACTATTGGGAAGAAAAGCGCATCTTACATCTTGTGGCATGTTTCCTATCCTTTCCAAGTTTATGATATTGAATTACATTAAAAAGTTCGACAAGATTAGCGCTTTGATACTATGATCTTGATTGTTGCCAAGAGAGGAGTAGGACAATGCCAATGACTCCATGTCTCTTGGATAGGCGAAAGGAAGAGAAAATAGGGGATCAATTAAGGCTAATCAAAAGGATGAAGAAGAAGAAGATGGATGAAACATTTTAGACAAAACCTGCTTCTTTTGATTCGTAGGTGGATCAATCTCACAAGATGATTATGGATCAGAAAACATTTTCAGCATGAACATGCCTTATGATTGGAACAATAACCATGGCTACATGTTCAAATGGGTAGGCCTGAACGCTTTAATTAATAACTTCATCGTCTCATCTCCTTCTCGACTTCTCTTCTCGATTTCACTTTTCCTCAAGAAAGAAAACTATGTCCTAATGCTAGCAGGTCGTGATTGTGGCTGGAACTGCTTGCGCATTCTTATTCATCCTTATAATTGCATATGCTCATCATGAAGGATTGGTTGGATCTTGACTTTGCATCTCTCAAGCTGGCCTTTGGGATGACTAAAGGGCAGGGCCATGAGGATGGAGTTTGTTTTGATTCATATAGCCGAAAATTGTTAAACCGGTGTGGCTGAGGTTGTTGGTGCGCCCTCTCATTTCCCATTTGAGTTGATAAACCATGCAAGGAAGAATATCTCAGGACAGTATTCATTAATAGCAATCGTGGATAAAGCTTATAGGGAACCATTTTTTTCCCCTTATTTACATAAATTTTCTTGATTTCACACAGGATGATTGGGTGTACCACAGATCTTGTTACACATGATACATGTAACTAACCTTCTAATAATTGATACTTACATATTACGCAATTCTTGGTAGATTCCTATGGTGTTCTCTTTTGGAGGTGAATTTGCATAGCATGTAGGACCATCTTGCTCAATCTATTCAAAGCCCTTACGATATAAATGCTGTGTGTATTTGACAGAACTGACAATGATTGGATTCCTCTCTTGTTTATGTATTGAAGTGAAAATGCAAATTTCATTATTCATGATGTACTCTTATTGCTATCACAATAAATTCAAAGTTCTAGTTCATATAAAAGTTCAATGAAATTGAATTTCTTCCTTCCACATCTATCTTGGCTAGTTCCCTAATGGTCTTAGTTTTTAGAAAAAATCGATCCGTCGAACGATTTGTTTGATTTTTTTTTCTCTTTTCATTTGCTAAGTTCTTCCACATACCATTTTTGCTAGAAATTCTCGTGAAATAATCACCCTAAAAAATCAAGATACTTTGAAAATTTGAACTCCTCTCTCTCTCTCTCTTATTGGCCACAGCCATAGAGGTGGAGTCACATGCCACGGTCCCCTCTCCATAGTGACCTTATTGCACGACCAATAGTTCTCCTTAGCAACCCTACTGCATGACCGATAGTCTAGCCTTAGGCTACAACCAGAGTTGGCATAGCTGGTGAACCTACAACAGCTCCCTCACTGGTAAGTCGAGGGACGGCCACGAGTCAGCTGGGTATGCATCGGGATGGGGGACGACCATGGTCGACAACAAGCTCGCATGCTATGCATTCATGGTGTGCAGAGTTAGCAATGGACGGGAGGGGGCATATTGAGAAAGGAAGAAAAAGGGTAAAAGATGAAAGAAAAGAAAAGAAGGACGAAAGAATCTAGACCATCCAAAATGCATTGTGAGGGAATAAATGTGACATCCTGAAATTCGAGCCCTTTGAGGAATGAATGAATGTGAATTTCATCAATGCATGTTGATTGATCTCACTCGGAATTGATCACTCCTGAGATACTAACCTTGAGGGGAAAGGCTAATGAGGACAAATTTCGTACGACAAAAGAACTTGACCTGGGAAAACGACTTGACCGTGAGACTTGCGTGAGGACGATCCTGTAGATAGGCAGGCCGATTTCAAGGACGACTAAAAGTTGATTCACGAACAAAACATAATGGAACGATGGGTGATTCCATTTACTATTATCGAGCTCGTGAACGACCCTATGTTGATCCTCAGTAATCGTGTACTTTGAAATAAGAATCTATCCTCCGCAATTTCATGTAGTTAAGGACGTCCATGCGTCGAGATGTCTTGAACGTGGTTTGGCACAAGTCGATTACACGTGAATCCTCAAAGCCGCCTCTAAGTCTAAGTTGTACCCAAAATGACATTGGGTGAAAATTGACATGGCATGAGAACTAAAGATTGGACTTTGAATTATCGAGAATGTCCGGGAACGGACTTTGGATGAAGCTACTTTGATGGTCGACAGCGCCAGTTAAGCTGAGTATTTGGAAAAGGGATTTTCAACCAAAGAAACGAGCCCATGAAGATGTGGGCCGGGCTAGGCATCCGTGAGCCTTAGGCCCAGGGTGGGATAGCCTATGATGGGCCCAAAGCAAGCAAGTGAGCCCATTGGGCCTAAACTAACTATTCATCTTCCAAGCCCATTACTTAACCTTAAGCCCATTTTAGCCCAATCAATTCCCGAGCCTGTTCCTATTCATTTCCAAGCCCATTTCTTAGGCCTGCCCATCCATTTCAGCCCAAGGGTAGATTGGAAATTTGTACAAGGTGTAAATGACCATTTTGCCCCTAAAAGCAAGTGGATAAGACAAAAGGAAGAGAGAGAAGATGATGTCATTGCATGGGGACTTGAAGCAAGCATTGAAGGGCTTGATGGGGGCCTTGATAGCTCTCACTTCACTCTCTCTCTCCTCCCTTTTAGCTCCATCTCGATCGAACCCATCTCTCCCTCATTCTCCCTCTCTTCCAGTTTTTGTTCCAACTGACCTTCCTTCAAAAAGCTGAGTTGATGTTGGCTTCCCGTGCGAATCAACTCGCGTGCCACCCATCACCGTGCTCAGGAGACCCATACCGTCTGCATGGAGTTGTCCGTTCGCCAGTTGGGGCCGCCGTCTGACCCGCCAGCCGGCCAGAAGCCAGCGGTAGTCTGATTGCCTGGCCGTGTTCTGCTCCAACTGACCTTCTTGCAAAAACTCGAGTTGTTCGTTGCCTTCCCGTGAGAATCAGCCTTCGCGCCACCCACCATCACTCTTAGAAGGTCCAAATTGTTCAAGAGGATCTGACTGCTCGACCGAACGGAGCCGCTGGCCGATCCATACACTGGCCGGAAGAAACCGGTCGTCGGTCTATCAATCCGCCCGCAGCCTACACTGTTTCGCGATTTCGGCCATTTTTCTCCCATTCTGACCCTTCCTCCACCCATCCCAGCCACCACCAAGTCCCCCTTGACCCTCAGGTGCCGCCGGTTGCCAGCCCACAGCTCACCGAAGCTCCGGCCAGCCCGTTTAGCTCCTTTACCTCCTCCGGTGTGAGTTTTTCAGAGTTGCAGAGGGAGTCCGAGTTTGTTGCTATTGTTCCAGCCCCGGGACCGCCTTGGATCGTCATGGTAGAGGTCCCCAAGCGTAGCCTCAGTCGTTGCGGCCGCGTCCGTGTCTTCGGCCCGCTTAACAGGTGAGTTTAGCTTATAATCCTTCGATTAGTGCCTAAACTTGCTTAGGGTTGGTTTAATTAGTGTTAATTATAGTTTAGGAGGTTTAATTAATTTATATTAGCCCTAAGATAGGTGGTTAGATGGATGGTTGAGATTAGTTTAGTTTAATCTTGCTTATTGTTTTTAATCGTGGTTTATGGGTTATTAAGCTTGTTTAGCTTTAATTGATTGATTGTTTGCTTTAATTAATGTTTTTAATGATTTTTGGATTTAATTTATTAATTATTCACTGTTCACGCGACACTGTTCACAAGTTACTATTCACGTGCACTGTTCACGCGCACTGTTCATCCAGAATGCGAAAAGTTGTCTAATTTCATGTGTGTTGATTTTATGAGGTGAATTGGATGTGTCATTGCATAGACATCCACATGAATTGTATGGTTTTCACAAAAAGGGGAAAATGGTTTGTCCGAGGAACATTGGAAATAGATCGCCTTTAGGAGAAAATGATTTGAAATTTGTATATGCAAGCATTGTGCGTGGCGAGATGCGAATAGGTTATGAGCAGGTAAAGGACTAAGTACTACACGAAGACGAAACTTCATGTGAGTCACCTTTAGAGCCTTATACTATTGCTTATTGTAGTCAAGGGCTAAGTGTTACATGACGACTTAAGTCACATGAGGACTACCTCTAGAGCCTTGCAGTATTGTCATGCATAGTCAAGGGCTAAGTACTACACGATATTGGAACTCGTGTGAGTCATCTCTAAAACCTTGTACTATTGCTATTTGTGGCCAAGGGCTAAGTACTACACGATATTGGAACTCATGCGAGTCACCTCTAGAGCCTTGTACTATTGCTATTTGTGGTGAAGGACTAAGTACTACACGGGGATAAAACTTCGTGTGGGTCACGTCTAGAGCCTTGTACCATTGCTATTTGTTGTCAAGGGATAAGTACTATAGATAGCGAGACTTCGTGGGGGTCACCTCTAGAGCCTTGAGTTTGTTATTGAGTTTGTTTATTGAGAGTGAATATCGGGTGTGGATTGAACCACCGATATGAGTTACCCGCGCTTGATTATGGGACAAAATTGTGTGGCATGGTATGGGACGTGCCATAACGATTTGGTCTTATAATCGGGACCCGTGTGATTGATTGATATGTGTTATGTGACGCACTAATGTGCAAGAGCATATGAGAATTATAGCATCATTGATTCCGGTTATGCATGAGTTGATCACATTGTTTATGGTATGCACGCATGAATCGATAACGAGCAGGGTGTAGCAATGGCCAGGTGAGATCACTTGTGACACGACTTGTATGTGATTGATGAACTGCATCATCTATTGCACATGTGCATTGCGTGTATTATGCTGAGATTCAACGTGTAGGGTATGGCATGCCGAGTAAGGTTGCATGCGAATCGATTGTTGTTTGTTACTTGTTTATGGGGTGGTTCTAAAGAGATACCCCGAGTTGAGTTGGTGTACTAACCGGGGGCTTAAGGGAGAACTTGTTGAGATTTATATCTCATTGATTATTGTATAACCATTTTCAGGTTATGTCGCAACCAAATTTTCGGGTGAACTACCTAGGGTTTGGCTAATGGATTACTAAGCCTAAACTTAGCTCGGGCTCTCCCAAACCCATACCAATTCACGACTTAGGTTCAAGTTCTTAACATGCAATTGATTTTTCAATTAGGAGTCACCACTAATCTATTTTTGGTGGGTCGATTAGAAACCCAAGTAAAGCAACAGGAGGTTTACTTTACTCCTACGAACTAGAGATTTATGAGTTCGGGGACTTAATTACGCTCGATTTCTCTAACGCCCTTTCGGTACCTTTCTCTTTTATTTTAAAAAAAATGTTTTGCAAGGAGCTTAAATTAATTTTAATTCACTTCCCTAACATGTGAGGTAATCATGCAGGTGCGCAAACCACCAATTTAACATCTAGATAAAGCAGTGAATAAATTGCAGGACTTACCTCATAGCAACGAAAGTATCTACAATGTTAGATCATAATTCACATTAACAATCCTAGATATGATTTCTAATTAACACGCAATCACTCAATTTTTTATTTTCATTTATTTTATGAGAATCATATTTTATGCAATGCTACTAATCTAACATGACATGACATGACATAGCAACATGACCTAAGCTATATGACAAAAGTGAAATATGAGCACGCAGCCTATCCTAAAGAATGAAATTGATTTATTCTATGACAATTTCTTGGTATTTTCCATGAAATTCGAAATTAGGAAATAACAAAAATTATCTATCCAAATTAAGATATCATCCAACTTATATTAAGATTCAGATTAGGTCAAATCTTAATTTAAACTAGAATGTTATCCCTAACCTAAAATGCAATCTATCTAGGAAAGAAAAATATCTTAACTTAAAAAAAACATGCAATCTTATCCTAATATGCAATGACGTGCAAAGAATGCCCTAATTCTAGTTTTTTTCCTTTTTCTTTTTATGAAATTCGAAATTAAAAATTGCCAAATAATTAAACGTGCAATTCAAATTTAAAACTAACATCCTAAATTTATGCCTTTTTTTATATTTCGAAAATTCATGATAAATAAAATACTTAGTCTAAATATGCAAATAACCCTAAAGCATGCAACATTCTAATGTAAATCTAATCTAGACAAGCCCCAAGCCATTCAGAATCAAAGATATCATATATCATTCAGATCAAGGGATAATATCTCAATCAAATTTGATTATTTCCCTAATAAAATCAATAAATTGATCTTAAGCCTTAAAGATCAAAATATCAATTTTATTCACGCTTAATTAATTATTTCATCTAAAGCCTTATAGATGAAATAAAAAAACACAGTTGCGGTTGTGAATTAAGTAGTATGTCAAAATTTTCAATTATGCATAGGGAAATATTTCAAATAAGGAAACAAAATAAATAATGATAATAATAACAAAATAATAAAATAAAAATAAGAAATCTACCTAATTGGGATTTTAGGCTCCTAAACTAGGGTTAGCGAACGACAACTTGGTGGGTCGCCGGAGTGGTGGTTTGCCGTCAGTTGAAGCTCGGCAAAGGTCCGACGGCGCGTGGCGAGGGAGGAGCAGCAGTGGGCAAGGGCGGAGCAGCTTGGGTTGCAACGTCGGGTTACTAGTCTTCAACTCCGAGCAACATCGGCACGGCGAGTAGGGACGTCGGGTTGGTGCAGTCGCGAGTGAGGGGGATTTCGGCGACGTTGGGTCACGGCAGAGACAGCGGCATGGCGTGGCGAGATCGGCGGTCGTTGGGCGTTGGTGCAGGAACGGCGGGGACGTGGAGGTCACTGAGGCACGACGTCGGGCTCCGATGGTATTGCTGGGCGTCGGTGCTAGGTCGCGAGCAGAGGTGAGCTCGACTCAGATCTGCAGGCGTTGGAGCAGATTTGCCAGGTGTCGGAACAGAGGAAGGTCACGGCGGTAGGGATCGGCGCGGCGTCCAACGAGGCAGCAGACCAGCAGTGTGGGCTCCGGTGGCGTTGGGCAGTAGCAGGTCGCGGGTGGTGTCGCGGATGGAGGGCAGGCTCGGTGCTTGCGGGTCAGACCGGCAGTAGCGGAGAGTGGAGGCGGTGCCGATGTCACGGTGCCGGCGTGGTGGATGGCAGGGGCACAACCAAGAGAGCCCCTTCAGAGAAGACGATGAATAGGACATTTTTTTTCTTTTTCTATTTTTTTTTTTTCTCTCTCTCTCTCTCTCTCCTTTGCTACCCGGTCACACTCACACGACCCTCTCTCTCTGCTACCCTATAGCTTCACTGTGCTGACTTTTTTCTTTTCTCAAAGAAAGAATTTCTTTTCTTCTTTTTTTTGTTGAATTTTTCAGAAAACCCTAGAAAAAAACCCCCCGCTCTTTGTCTGTACACGGCCCTTTTATAAGCCAAGAATTCCATCTTTGCGGTATATTTTACTTCCTTTTTTTAATACGCATGAAAGTCAATTTTTCTCATGCATAATTCCCCTGAATATATCGTTGAAATAAATGCACCCCACGTAATATTCTCTTTTGTATTTTTCAAATATTCCATCCGAAAATTTCATTTTTGCCCAAAAATATGTCCCTCAGTGTATATTACCTGAATATGTGAAAAATCTCACACCGTATAAAAAATCAACGCTCACCGTCGGTCCAATGCAAAAAAAAAAAAAATGGAATAAAATAAAATAGATGGTCCTAAAACTATATGTAGTAATTTTAATTCTATTTTTTTGGGGTAAAAATCAACCTATTTTCTATGCAAAAGTTTAGGTGTCAACAGGTCCCTAGTGTGAAGAACCCGGAGCTTGAAGCGGAAGGGTTAGGAGCATAGGTGGCTCAGTAGTTCTTTTTGAGATAGACCTTTTGTATAAGAACCTGGGGTGTTTATGAAAGTGTGTTTTTATTTGTAATTGGTTGTCCTACTTTTCTATCCCATGTTTGTTGCTGTCAGGGGATTAGAAAGGGTCGGCGACGCGTTCTGGGACATCGCATTTTTATCGACCACCGAGGGATGGACACGCACTCGAGGTTCGGGGTGTGACATCCCCATTTAGTGGTATCAGAGCGAGGTTAGAATTTGGAGTGATAGGGTGCGATGGATTTTGGGATAGTTAGTATGAAATGCTTTTTCCTTATGTAGACGCTTGTGATTGGCTAGCTAATTGGTAATTGTTTCGTGTGGGTCACTCAATTTTCCTAATTCGGGGTGGAATTAGGAGGCAGGTTCTGTAGAGATCTTGTAGGATGAGTGATCCGAATAAGAAGACTCCTAAGAGGAGTACTGTTGCGTCTGTCACTCAAGATAGGATGTCGACTAAAGTCGGTACCCGAGGAAGAGTGCAGGCTTAGGCTAGTGCAAGTGAGAGAGTACCGCCTCAGGCTAGTACTAGTGTAGCAGCACCTAACAATCCTATATTAGATAGGATCATGCAGACGCTTGAGATTTTGGGAATTTTGATGGGGCAGTAAGTTCAGAATCAAGCTGCCACTGTCGCTGCTACAGCTGCACCTGTTGGAGTCCAACCTAGGATTGTGATCAGGGAGAGATTGATGCACAAGTTGGTAGAGCAATTCCTAAGACTTAAGCCACCAAGGTTCAATGGTGTGGGCGACCCTGAGGCTGCGACCCTTTGGTTAAGGGATATTGAGAAGACCTTCACAGTGCTGAGATGTTCAGAGGAAGACAGAGTACTTTTGGTGGCTTATCAGCTTCAAGATAACGCCAATATGTGGTGGGAAGCCACTCAAGGAAGAGTGTTCCCTAAAGGCATGGCTCAGACTTGGGGTGCCTTCTATGAGGCTTTCAATGGGAAGTACTTCTCAAACAGTGCAAGAGAGTCAAAGATGGCAGAGTTCCAATGGCTTCGTCAGAATCAATGTCTGTGGATCGGCATGAGGCGAAGTTCGCCGAGTTGGCCAAGTATGCGCCGAGGTTGGTAGAGGACCCTTTAGATAGGGCGAGACGGTTTAGAGACGGCTTGAAGCCGGAGTTGAAAGACCAGCTGGTGCTTTTGAATTTAAAGAGCTTTGATGAGATGTACGAGAGGGCACAGATGATAGAAAAGAACATGATTGAGAGGGCGACCGCATCTGGTTCGTGGTTCGCGCCTAATCGAGATAATCGTCGGTTTGGAAAGGGACCAATCATGGGAAGAAGGAATCTTATCCCACCCAACAGAGAGAACTACGTAGGGAAGTCGACACCCAATGCCATGGGAGTCTGTCGGGTGTGTGGAAGGAGACATGGAAATCTCCCCTGTCCTTCGATGACAGGAGCTTGCTACGGATGTAACCAGCACAGGCACCAGGTGAATGACTGTCCACGCAGGCCGATGGGACCACAGCAGCTACAACCGCCGCCACCGATGGGACAGAACAAAGAGAATACACTGCAGACAGAACGCCACTAGGATGGCGAATGGGACAAGAATGAACCGAGCCATGCACCGATCATGGGAAGAACGTTTTTGGGGATAATTTTATCAGAGTGGTACTTGGCTGTTTTTGCTTATGTATAACTTTGAGATTGCAAATGGAAAAGATTGGCTCAAGGAGCATCTTGTTGTAATGAATTGTTGTTATGCAGTGGTTCAGTTTAACCCGTTAACGGGAGAAAGTTTCAAGTTTGTTGAAAATCGAGGAGGACCCTCGTTTATTTTAAGGTCGTCATTTAAGGCAACCGGTTAGTGGATGTGGGTTGCCAATGTTATTTGGCAACTGTAATGGGTATGATAGTTAAGGAACCGAAAGTGGAGAGCATCGCCATAGTACGGAAGTTTTCTAACACATTTCCTAAGGAATCATCCAGTTTGCTTCTAGAAAGGAAGAGCGAGTTTGTGATAGTCTTTATCGACGACATCCGGGTGTACTCTAGAAGTCCAGAGGAGTATGAAAGACGTTTAAGGGCAGTGCTTCAGACCTTGCAAGAACATGGACGGGATTTACGTGAACCCGACCAAGATTGAAGCTGTCATCAATTGGCTAAAATTGATGACAGTGACAGAGATCAGAAGTTTCTTGGGGTTGACAAGTTTTTACAGACAGCTTTGTAAGAAGGTTTTCAGCAATAGCTATGCCTCCGACTAGATTGTTGAAGAAGACTGAGAAGTTCGTAGGGACAGATAAGTGCGAGTGTAGTTTCCAAAAGCTTAAGCAAAAGCTGATTACTACACCAGTGCTGACGATTTCATCTGGTTCTAGAGGACTTTTGCAACCTTTGGAGTTTCCCGAGTGGGGGTGGGAACACATCACGATAGGTCTTGTGATGGGATTACCGAGAAATCAGTCGACGCCGTCAAGGTCATTCGAGAAAGTAAGAATAGGACCCGACTCACGCATAGAGCTTGAAGAACTGGAAGCAGGTTGACCTGAGTACGGGCTATTATTAGTTGAGGATTAAGAAAGAATTGAACAAGAGACAGTGTCATGGGATGGAACTTCTCAAGGACTGTGATTGCAACCTCCTATATTGCCCCGGAAAAGTTAGTAAAGTTACAAATGCGTTGAATCGAAAGTCATCGATTGCGCAGATGGTGATTCAAGAGTGGATTTTACTAGAAGAAGCTAGAGATTCGGTTTCAAATCTAAGGTAGGCCGCCTTTCAAGTCTTATGGCTATCCTCAGAATTGAACTGGAAGTACAGCTAAGAAAAAAGAAGTAGCAGTTGACAAATCTAGAGATTCGAAGATTTTGCAAGAAGATACATAATAGAGAAAAGCTGATCTACAAGCTACTGAGGACGGAACATTAAAATTTTGTGGACGATTGTGTGTACCCGATGATGTAGAGCTTAAGAAAGAGATCTTGTCAGAAGCTCACTATAGCAGTTATCAACAGACTGCCCAGATGGCACCGTTCGAAACGCTGTACGGCAAAGAGTGTAGAACTTTAGTTTGTTGGGATGAAATCAGAGAGCGAAAGATTATTGGCTCAGAGTTAGTTTGACAGTCAGTGAATGTTGATACAGTAATACGAGGGAGACTTAAGACTGTTCAAAGTCACCAGAAAAGTCAGACAGAGAAACAACGAAAACCGATTTAGGTCAAGATCGAAAGGAACAAGCGCTACGTACCAAGACGACCTCTTTGGTCAAAGTGGTCTAGCAATACCACGGGATAGAAGAAGTTACTTGGGAAAGCGAAGAAGCGTTGAGACGACAATACCCCCACCATTTTGAAGAAGAAATTTAATGGTTTAAATTTCAAGGACGAAATTTTTATAAGAGGGGAAGAGTTGTAACATCCTGAAATTTGAGCCCTTTGAAGGATGAATGAATGTGAATTTCATTAATGCATTGTCGGTTGATCTCACTCGGAATTGATCACTCCTGAGATACTGACCTTGAGAGGAAAGGCTAATGAGGACAGAACTCGTACGACTAAAGAACTTGACTGGGAAAACGACTTAACCATGAGACTTGTGTGAGGACAATCTTGTAGATAGGTAGGCCGATTTCAAGGACGACTAGAAGTTGATTCGCGGACAGAATATAATGGAATGACGGGTGATTACGTTTACTGTTATCGAGCCCGCAAATGACCTTATGTCGATCCTCAGTAATCGTGCACTTTGAAATAAGAATCTATCATTCGCAATTTCATGTAGTTAAGAATGTCCATGCGTCGAGATGTCTTGAATGTGGTTTGACACGAGTCGATTACGCGTAAATCCTCAAAGCCGCCTGTCAGTCTAAGTTGTACCCAAAATGGCATTGGGCGAAATTGACATGGCATGAGAACTAAAGATTGGACTTCGAATTATCGGGAATGTTCGGGACGGACTATGGATGAAGCCACTTCGACGGTCGACAGCGCTAGTTAAGCCGAATATTTGGAAAAGGGATTTTCGAACCGAAGAAACAAGCCCATGAAGACGTGGGCCGGGCTAGGCAACCATGGGCCTTAGGCCCAAGGTGGGACAGCCCATGATGGGCCCAAAGCAAGCAAGTGAGCCCATTGGGCCTAAACTTACTATTCATCTTCCAAGCCCATTACTTAACCTTAAGCCCATTTTAGCCCAATCAATTCCCGAGCCCGTTCCTATTCATTTCCAAGCCCATTTCTTAGGCTCGCCCATCAATTTCAGCCCAAGGGCAGATTGGGAATTTGTGCAAGGTGGAAATGACCATTTTGCCCCTAAAAGCAAGTGGATAAGACAAAAGGAAGAGAGAGAAGATGATGTCATTGCATGGGGACTTGAAGCAAGCATTGAAGGGCTTGATGGGGGCCTTGACAGCTCTCACTTCACTCTCTCTCTCCTCCCCTTCAGCTCCATCTCGATCGGACCCATTTCTCCCTCGTTCTCCCTCTCTTCCAGTTTCTGTTCCAGCTGACCTTCCTTCAAAAAGCTGAGTTGATGTTGGCTTCCCATGCGAATCAACTCACGTGCCACCCATCACCGTGCTTAGGAGACCCATATCGTCCGCATGGAGTTGTCCGTTCGCCGGTCGGAGCGGCCGTCTGATCCGCCGGCCGACCAGAAGCCAGTGGCAGTCTGACCGCCTAGCCGTGTTCTGCTCCAGCTGACCTTCTTGTGAAAACTCGAGTTGTTCATTGCCTTCCTGTGAGAATCATCCTTCATGCCACCCACCATCGCGCTCAGAAGGTCCAAACTATTTAGGAGGATTCGGTCGCTCGCCGAACAGAGCCGCCGATCGATCCATACGCCACTCGGAAGAAACCGGTTGTTGGTCCGTCGGTCCACCTGCAGCCTACACTGTTTTGCGATTTTGGCCGTTTTTCTCCCATTCCAACCCTTCCTCCGCCCATCCCAGCCACCACCAAGTCCCCCTTGACCCCCAGGTGCCGCCGGTTGCCGGCCCGCAGCTCACCAAAGCTCCGCCCAGCCCGTTTAGCTCTTTTTCGTCCTCCAACTGTGAGTTTTTCAGAGTTGCAGAGGGAGTCCGAGTTTGTTGCTGCTATTCCAACCCAGGACCGCCTTGGATCATCGTGGTAGAGGTCCCCAAGAGTAGCCTCCGTCGTTACCGCCGCGTCCGTGTCTCCGGCCCGCTTAACGGGCGAGTTTAGCTCCTAATCATTCGATTAATGCCTAAACTTGCTTAGAGTTGGTTTAATTAGTGTTAATTATAGTTTAGGAGGTTTAATTAATTTATATTAGCCCTAAGATAGGTGGTTAGATGGATGGTTGAGATTAGTTTAGTTTAATCTTGCTTACTGTTTTTAATTGTGGTTTATGGGTTATTAAGCTTGTTTAGCTTTAATCGATTGATTTTTTGCTTTAATTAATGTTTTTAATGATTTTTGGATTTAATTTATTAATTATTGAATTCTGGAAATTCACTATTCACGCGACACTGTTCACAAGTTATTGTTCACGCGTACTGTTCATCCAGAATGCGAAAAGTTGTCTAATTTCATGTGTGTTGATTTTATGAGGTGAATTGGATGTGTCATTGCATAGACATCCGCATGAATTGTATGGTTTTCACAAAAAGGGGAAAATGGTTTGTCCGAGGGACATTGGAAATGGACTGCCTTTAGGAGAAAATGATTTGAAATTTGTATATGCAAGCATTGTGCGTGGCGAGATGCGAATAGGTTATGAGCAAGTAAAAGACTAAGTACTACACGAAGACGAAATTTCGTGTAAGTCACCTCTAGAGCCTTATACTATTGCTTATTGTAGTCAAGGGCTAAGTGCTACATGATAACTTGAGTCGCATGAGGACTACCTCTAGAGCCTTGCGGTATTGTCATGTATAGTCGAGGGCTAAGTACTACATGATATTGGAACTCGTGTGAGTCACCTCTAGAACCTTGTATTATTGCTATTTGTGGTCAAGGGCTAAGTACTACACGATGTTGGAACTCGTGTTAGTCACCTCTAGAGCCTTGTACTATTGCTATTTGTGGTGAAGGACTAAGTACTACACGGGGATAAAACTTCGTGTGGGTCACCTCTAAAGCTTTGTACCATTGCTATTTGTTGTCAAGGGCTAAGTACTATACGATAGCGAGATTTCGTGGCGGTCACCTCTAGAGCATTGAGTCTGTTATTGAGTTTGTTTATTGAGAGTGAATATCGGGTGTGGATTGAACCACCGATAAGAGTTACCCGCGCCTGATTAGGGGACAAAATTGTGTGGCATGGTATGGGACATGCCTTAACGATTTGGTCTTATAATCGGGACCCGTGTGATTGATTGATATGTGTTATGTGATGCACTAATGTGCAAGAGCATATGAGAATTATAGCATCATTGATTCTGGTTATGCATGAGTTGATCACATTGTTTATGGTACGCACGCATGAATCGATAACGAGCAGGGTGTAGCAATGGCCAGGTGAGATCGCTTGTGACACGACTCGTATATGATTGATGAACTGCATCATTTATTGGTTATGTGCATTGCGTGTATTATGCTGAGATTCAATGTGCAGGGTATGGCATATCGGGTAAGGTTGCATGCGAATCAACTGTTGTTTGTTGCTTGTTTATGGGGTGGTTCTAAAGAGATACCCCGATTTGAGTTGGTGTACTAACCGGGGGCTTAGGGGAGAGCTCGCTGAGATTTATATCTCACTAGTTATTGTATAACCATTTTCAAGTCCCTAGTGTGAAGAACCCGGAGCTTGAAGCAAAAGGGTCAAGAGCATAGGTGGCTCAGTAGTTCTTTTTGAGATAGACCTTATGTATAAGAACCTGGGGTGTTTATGAAAGTGTGTTTGTATTTGTAATTGGTTATCCTGCTTTTCTATCCTATGTTTATTGTCGTCAGGGGATTAGTTAATCCGTTTCCGCATGTGCAATTAAAAGAAAGGGTCAGCAACGCGTTCCGAGACGTCATATTTTTATCGACCACCAAGGGATGGACACGCACTCGAGGTTCGAGGCATAGAAGTAAATTTGGAAAGGAAGAAAAGTGTTAAAGGTGAAAGAAAAGAAAAGGACGAAATAATCGATTTACACTGTCCAAAATGCATTGTGCTAATATGTGGATGTCTCAAAAGGATCCCTAAATTTGGACGATATCCAATTAAAGACAGATGCACTAATCTCTTGCCTTGCTCACAGCGATTACTTTCTAGATGCTATGTTCTTTCCTTGGCAAGTAAAACCAAGTATCATTTTGTTCTGGAACATGTCGATTAGCTTTTTGACTTTTGCCTTTTATATTTAATATTTCGAATTGACTTCGAAGTATTGAATTCTTTATATCTTCAAAAACCAGCACATATTGGCATTCATGGTCATCTATTAAGTTGGGACTCAATTATTGGATGGTCTTGAGCCTATAAAGGATTAGTCGGATCTTGACTTTGCATTTCTCAAGCTGGCCTTCGGGACAACTAAATGGCAGGGCCATGAGGATGGAGTTTATTTTGATTTCAGATGGCTGAAAATTGTTGTACTGGTGTGGCTGAGATTGTTGGTGCACTCTCTCATTCCCAATTTGAGTTGATAAACCATACGAGGAAAAATACCTTAGGACAGTATATATTAGCAGCAATCGTGGATAAAGCTTATAGGGAATCATTTTCCTCCCCTTATTTACATAAATTTTCTTGATCTCACACGGGATTATTGGGTGTACCACATACCTTGTTACGCACGGTACTTGTAACTAACCTTCAAATAATCGGTACTAACAAAGTATGTAATTCTCAGTAGATTCCTACCGTGTTCCCTTTTGGGGATGAATTTATGTAGTTTGTTGGAGTATCTTGCTCAATCTATTCAAAGCTATTCTGATATAATGCTGCATTTATTTGACAAAACCGATTATGGTCGATTCTTCTATTGTTTATGTGGATGACATGTCCGTCATGGGCGACAATACCATTGATATTACATATCTCATGAGATGTCTTCATGGACAATGCATGACAAAAAGATCTTGGAGCTTGAGTAACCTATTAGATTTGGATTTCTATTGTGAGAAGAAAGTTATTTTGTCTCTCGGGCCAAGTATGTTGGTGATCTTCTTTCTGGAGATGGCTGAGCTTATGGTTATGATAGGATCGACAATTGAAAATATTTGAACTTACAAGGACGATGAAACAAATCCTATTGTGTACTTCATCTGCATAGAACCACTAAAAGATCCAAAGGGTTCGATTTGGTATGTTCGACAATTTAGGGGCTGTTTGTTTGTGTTCATTTTTTTTTGTTCATGAACACAATTCCTGTTTTTTTGTTCCGGGGAACAAAAAAAGAATAGAAACGCGTTTGTTTGGGTTTTTATTCAAAATCTATTTTTTGTTCCTGGGAACAAATTTGAAACAGAAACAAGAAACAAAAAAAAAAAAAAAAAACTTGTTTCTTGTTTCTAAAACACTTTCAAGAAACAAATTTTCTCTCTCCTCGTTTTTTTCTTCTCTTTCTTTTCTTCTTCTTTTCTTCTTCTTTTTTCTTTGGCCGGTGGCTGGTGACCGGCCGTCGAGGGCTGGCGACCTCGCCGGAGCGTTGTTGGCCCCTGGCGAGGCCGAGCCTCGCCATGGCTGGGCGAGGCTCGGCCTCGCCTTGGCTAGGCGAGCTCGAGCTCGCCTAGATCCGGCGAGGCCGAGCCCGATGTGAGGTCGGCCTCACCGGGGGCTGGCAAGCCTCGCCGTGGCTGGGCGAGGCCATCGGCCCTCGTTGGCCGATCATCGGCCATGGCCAAGGCCGATGACCGGCCAAAAGGAAGAAAGAAAAAAAAAAAAAAAAAAGAAAGAAAAAAAAGGAAAACTAAAATTAAAAAATTAAAAGAAAAAAAAAAAAAAAATTACACATGTTTACCAAACGTGTTTCTGTTCTTTTTTATTCCAGGAACAAGTTTACCAAACGCGTTCTTCTGGTAAAACATTGTTCCCCGGAACAGAAATAGTTTTTTCTATTTCTATTCCGTGGAACAATTTTTTAACAGAAACGTTACCGAGCGCACCGTTACTGTCCAAAAACACTTTGAGCCACTAGATAAAAAGGGCTTGATCATTGATCCTTCTCAAATTGAATCTTATTGGAGTCTTACAAAGATAAAGACTAGACTCTACATCTTAAATCAGGCTTATAATTTCAGTGGTAAAAAATAAAAAATAAAAAAAATTCAGGTTTTGTGGCTATAATTTGTTGATGCATTATATATTGGCGTTCACTAGCATAATAGTCTTTGGGTTATTGTGAAGGTAACGACTTGTTATGAGCCACGAATTCTTGAAAGAGTAAATTCCATAGTAATTTCTAATTGGTTGTTATTAATTTTTTTTACTATCCAAAACAAACTATGAATTTCACAATGGATTTTATAATAGTCACATAAGTATTTTTCAAAAAAGAAAAAGAAAAAAGAGGGATAACAAATGAGCCCCACATTTGAGTTAATGTGGTACAAGCATGTGCAAGGTGGAAAAAGCAAAGGTTAAAATGGTCAGTTCCGTGAGTTAAGTGAGGAAGGACATATGGAAGGGAGCGTGAGTTAAAAAAGTAGCGGAACAAGGACCATTTTCATTCTAACTTTTGTACAAATTAGAACTTCACTTTAGTTCACTTATTACCATAACAATAAGAGTTAATTATGCATAATGAGATTGTGATTTCACCATAAGGCAGAATTTATACAAGAAATGCCTATATGAATGTCCTTAATCCGTTGTAAGATCAATAATCTGTTTTGGGTCATGAAAAAATTAATAACAAATAATTAGAAATTGTTGTGGGGTTCAATTCTATAAGAATTTATGGATCATAGAATAGTGTTGCTCTCACGGTAGTCCAAAAACTATTATGCTAGCAAAGCCCAAATCTTTTTGTGTGGAGATGTCATTGTCAAGGGTGTTGTTTACACGAGCAAAATGATACTTGGTTTCATCTACTAAGGAAAGAATATCACATTTGAAAGTAATTGCTATTGGAAAGAATAGAGCATATTACGTCTTGTCATTTTCATGTAGAGATGTCACTATTGAGGGTGTTGTTTTCACAAGCAAAAATGATACTTGATTTCATTTGCTAAGGAAAGAACATCCCATCTAAAAAGTAATTACCGTTGGAAAGAAAAGCGCATATTATGTCATGTGGCATGTTTCCCACCCTTTTCAATTTTATGATATTGAATTACATTAAAAAGTCCGATAAGATTAGTACTTTGATACTACAATATTTTTTTTTTTGCAGAGATGTCACTATCGAGGGTGTTGTTTTCACGGGCAAAACAATACTTGGTTTCATCTGGTAGGACAGAAGATCACATCTAAAAAGTAAATACTATTGGAAAGAAAAGCGCATCTTACATCTTGCGGCACGCTTCCCACCCTTTCCAATTTTATGATATTGAATTACATTAAAAAGTTCAACAAGATT